>SJJU01002650.1:0-26638 GCA_012932125.1 Conopomorpha cramerella | reverse complement strand
TGAATCTGGCCACGAAACTCCTTCGGCTTGCCTGTCACGTCTACCTATTGGAATGTACAATTGTATGTAAACATGTTTTAATTACACACATTTCATTCCCCTTATTCCCCAAGCCACAATCTTATGTTTTCAAAACTTATAAGAGATATTTGGAGTTGGTCTTGTCTAGAAGCCACAGGTCCAATTGCTATAATTTGGTTTGTTTAGTAATTTTTATAGATCTTAATATGGCCAATCTAATGGTGTAGAAAACCACATATATCCTCCTATGCCTCCCTCCACATATAAACATATTCCTAAAATTGCACTACCGACATTTTTAATTGTGACCACTGATGTGTTAAGAGAAAGTGAATGAATATTGTCATCAATTCTGCAATAGTTGATTTTATCAGAATTACAGTACACTTCCGCTTTTATTTCAATACTTTATTAACCTTTTCACTGCCAATGTCTTATAAAACAGACACATTAGACAAGTGATCTTGAAGTTTATAAAAATATTAGTACAGAATTCAAAATTGTGAAAACAATTGGCTATATCTCAACACCAGTGATACTTTTCTATGGGCATGTTAGGCGTGTTCGATTCGTCTAAGTCCCATCTACCTACGGTGTCAGTGTGACGTGCCTATTTTGGGACATCCTGTATTAGCAAAACAATGTTTGCCTTGTCAGCTAGTTATTCATATTTAAGTAGGTATCTGATGAATCTTACATTAACAACTTCTTCCGTGTCTTCAGTCGACACGGCCAGCATGTTTATCTTGTCCCACGTCTCGAGCGGCAGTAACTCCAGGTTATACTTGGACAGGAGTCCATCATCGTCTTCTTCCATCATCACTTCAACTTCTGGTATTTTAGGACAGGACAGGTCTGTCAACTGTGCTACTTCTCCAATTTCATTGATTTCTGACACTTGGAAGTCTGAATATCTGTAATTTAGAATGATACACATTAGGTTTCATTCATTCAGTTATAGTCTGACTGCAACCACTGTAACTCAATATTGTTCACCAGGTATATTGAGTTGAGTTATAATTTCTGTGCGCGTTTCATTAAAAAATGAAGCAACCGCTATGTTAGATATTGCATTGGAAGGTGGCAGGCTGGCAGGCAAAACAGCTTTCATAACTCAATGTAAATAATCCATGTCACTCCCAGCACATGCTGAATCAAAGCCCTTTTGCATTTTCCACATCTATTCCGACAATGTTTACTTGTTAATTTCTGTGTTTGTTTGTCTAATTGTTTAATTTTCATTATTTTGTAGTTGTTTATGTAAATGTACATGTCAAATGTAAATAAACGAATAAATAATATTACAAACTCAACAACAAGCCACTCTCGGAGTTGCAATTAGGTAGGTGTAGGTTTACAGATTTGAATTTGATGTTGAACACTTCAGTTAAGGTACAGAATCACACCTCCAAGTCGGAATATAGAGCTCTCACATCATGAACAACCACATGAAGGTCCGTTGGTCACCTGTTACGACCCCCAAGACCATAAAAATTAGCCTGGGGTGCTGACACATGTATCCTATTCGTGGCCACCACACGGCTTTTATAGAGATAACACACCTGTTCTTAATAATTCCATGAAAACCATCGCCGGGTGTGACATATTCAGTAACAAATATCTCTTCTTCGGATAAACGTTTAGTTGGGACATCTCTTGGTTGATGTTGACGCCAAGGTTGACCGTCGTTTCTTGACCAGTTCCCGCCCCTACCTCTACCACCCCTGTTACCACCTCTAGGACCTCCCATGCCCGAGCCTCCGCGGTAACCCCGGTTTGAGGGGAACCAGCCACTTCCTCTTGTACCCCCAGGGCCTTTGAACCATGGTCGTTTACTCATGTTTACACCGTTATTTATATCCGTACTAACTAATTAAAAGCAGTGAAAGTGCACATCAAAATATTCACTATTGTAGGTTATTTTACATTAAATACACAGAGAATGAAAACAGTAGAGCGGCCGTCGCGGCAGCTGCGACAATGATTGACAGCGATGTCAAACTGTCAAAAATTTTACAACCTGCATTGACAGTTTTATTGATGTGCGTTAATGTGAAAAAATCCTTGAAAAGGAAATAGGTAAGTACGGTCGAGTACTGCTGAAACGTAAAGGCCGAGAAAACTTTTGTTTTTAAACCCCGACCCAAAAAGAAGGGTGTTATAAGTTTCACGTATCTGTCTGTGTGTCTGTCTGTGGCAACTCTGGATCTAATAAAGCTGTTACAGTAAAGTTTTTTGTTTGAAAGCTGATTTAATCGAGCGTTATTAGATATGTTTGATCGATATCGGTTCACCCACTTAAAAGTTGGGAGTTGAAAGTGGGGATGAAAAATTTACCTTGAGTAAATATATCCAAGCGGGGTATCAAATGAAAGAACACGACACGAACATTTAAAATAAGGGGCTTTTGAAATTTTCTATTTAATAATGCATTATTCAGGGTTTTATGAAAAAGTTCATTACCTTTTTTATCGCTACGAACAAGCGTTTGACCACCATTCTGCCTGATGTTAAGCAGCGATGTGGTCTAGGATGGAGTACACTTGTTCATTAGGTAGGTAACTATTCACCTGCGACTTTAAGACCTTCAGACTGTATTGCGCAGGAAACACAGACTACGGCAAGTCAGTCCACATCCTGGCGGTTCGCACTAGGAAAGTAGACGCAAAGCGTTTGTTTCGCGTAAATGGTAAATTCACCTGGTATGGATGACGTTTTACCGTTCTTCTTGTTGTCCTATAGTAAAAACGCGATGATGGGGGTATTAGGTTATGGAACTCTGTAGCACGAGTGTGCTTAGGGTTGTCAACTATACTGTTAAAAACAGTATTACACTGTTTTTCACTACAAAATACTTTTTACTTTGAACAAAAAAAAGTATAAAAAGTAGGTACTGTTTTCAGCATCAAAAATGTTACACTACTAAAACAGGGGCGTAATTTTTTTGTGGTTTATTTTTTTGTCCATCAGTTTATACATACACATTATACACGATGCAATTTTAACCGTCGTGTATAGGGAATTATGATACAACCTGTATACTTATATTGAAGATGGCTAAGTCAACAACAGCATATTATGTTTACTTTTATATTAATGTACCAAAATGATTATTAATATTATGTGCAACGAAGTGAGCACTGGTCAACTAGGTAGGTAGTGTTAAATAAGATTAATATTATTTAATAAATAAAATACTGTTTTTTTTTAATCAAACGGTAGTGTTTAATTTTTACTATACAGAAACAAATTAAATATTAAATTAAACTAAAAGTGAATGAAATGAATTAAAGTACTTAAATAATATTAAAAATCACAATTTAAAGTCGAAATTAAAAACTAAAATTTAAAAATCAAAATTATAATGAATTATCAAAATTAAAAATCAAAATATTCAGAACTAAACATTAAAGACAATGAGAACAACATGGTATTTACATTTTCTTTCTTGTTTTCTTAGGCCTAAATATACCTACATTTCTTGTAAAAAAAATTGGCAAGCCTAAGTGTGCTCCCCGAGAAATGCACCCGATAGAAGTCCCGGTGTGAAATACTTTTTGGCTGCGCGTTGGACTGCAGCCTCAATATAGGAGCCAAAGTTGAGGTTGGGGGTTAGCGTCATACCTGAAAGCTCCAGCCGATTGGCTATAGGCAGGGGTACCTACATCCTGGAAAGTAGGAGCCATATTTAATGGGCTCTTTTTTGCCGAGAATAGACACGCCTGGGTCTTAAGCCGCATTGAACCTGACCAGATTGGCCTCGCCCCAAGCTGCGACTTCACTAAGGGGACAGGTTCAAACACTCAACCAATACCTCTCTGAGTACTTGGATTTGTGGTCCGCTGGCTCGCGCGGCAGAAGTGTAACTCTCCACAACAATGCTGTCATCTACGTATCCATAGATACCGGGTTTCAACAGATCGTTTATAATATGCAGCAGGAAGAGTGTTGCAGACAGGACAGGACCCTGAGGTACTCCGGTATTACTTGCCATTAGATCGCACGAGCAGCCTTCAGGAAAAAACATCCAGCAAAAAACTTAATGTATCGGTCTCAGGCATGGGCACATTACGCAGATAAGATATCCGTGCCTGAACAGATATCGATCAATATCGCTCACTATCTGTCAAACTTTGACCAAATAATTAAAATAGCAAATTTAAAAAATAAAACTATTTTAATTCCCTATCATTTGAAACCCCACTTGAACAAATTTGTATAGAGTCGACATTTTTTCCCCACTTTCAACCCTCATAACTTTTGAACAAATTATCCAATTTTCATTTAATAAACAGATTCTAAATATGTACCTATACGTGTTAATGTCGTCTTTCATTTGATACCCCACTTGGACACATTCATTCAAGTTACATTTTTCATCCCCACTTTCAACCCCCATAACTTTTGAGCAGGGGAACAGATATCGATCAAACATAGCTTAGAACACGCTCGACCAAATCAGCTTTCAAACAAAGAAAACCGCATTAAAGTCGGTTCATTCGTTTAGGAGCTACGATGCCACTACGATGACGTTTAGAATAAAACGAGACAACGAAATGAGAAACATGCAGGAGTGAAAGAGTAAGAAAAAATATCGGCATATCAGGGTAAATATGGATCCAAACTGTCAAATTAGTAGTAAAAGTGACAGTTCGGATCCAGAAGTACATCACCTTCCACACATTTTGGTGGGAAAGAGACATACTGAGGGTGGTATGTGATAGTTTTTTCTAAGGCGTCGTCGTTGTATCGAACAACTCAAGATTCGCCTATGCTTACCCAGCTTCGTCGAAAGTGACGGATGACCTCTTGAACGCACACATAACTTGATATCTCGCATCTCTTTCTTTCATTGTATTTACTCTTTTTCTCACTGTCTATTTTTGAGTTTGAGATTTAGGGAATAGTACAATTTTGTCTGAATGCTTTCCTTCCTTGATTTTGTGGCTGTTTAAACCACTGAAATAACTTAAATTAGACAATTTTGTTTACATAATGTTTTCACCTCTGTTTACATCACATCGTTTGTAGGGAGTTCAATAAACTCTTAAAATGTCAGGCTAATAAACTTAAACGTCATTTCGGTGTAAATTTTGAGTTTTATTTGGTGGTAAATCGTTGTTTTCTGTGCTTTAGCTTGGTGCAGAGTGTTTCAGTGCCAGTGTTTAGTGTTCGTGTGTGTTAAAATGGATAACTCGAACAGTCCTGAACGGAGCCCTCCCGTACAGATTATGAGAGGATCAAGAGCTTTCCGCCAATTTAAGAATCCGCCACAACCTCACATGTGTATACAGGATACTATAAGGGATTCTACAGAGAAACTGTTCATAAACGTACTGGGTTGGCAAAAGATTGCTAACCCAAAACAGAATTCGGACCCTATACCTTTGTATGGAGGAATGCAGGTTAGTAAATCTATGTTTACCTTTGCTTTTTGAGCTTTTTGTTGTAAAGTTTTTACTATATCTATGTGTGAGTATCACATAAATTTAAATACTATAAATAAAATGTATAGACAAAACCCCAAGTTAGAATTAAACACACACTTACAATAATTTTTGTTACTGACCTACCTTCATTTCATTACATTTTTCTAGACTGAGGTTTTGTAACTGAACTTGGACAATAATTCATATTCTTATTATGTGTATTAGATTTGACAGTCTGGAAACCACTTATCTTGCCTCACATAAACCATTAGTACATCTGCCTACCCCGCTTTGGAATTAAAAGCTGTATAGTGTATTCTTTTTTATAAACCATTTTCTTGGACAATTTGAATCTTATTGGAATGTGTGTAAACTTGAATCAAATTAAACATGTATGTACTTTATATTAAATTCATATTCAAAATAGTAATGATTTTACATTTGGAAATTTTCTAATATTTCAATGTAAAACATTCAATTATTCACAGTTTCTATATTAATGTCTATGAGCATCTGTGGCCCAGTGGTTGGTTAGTTGACTAGCAACCACGGGGTTGCATGTTTGAGACTCTATAGGCAGTAAACCAATGGGAGTTGTTTTTAGAGCTTATGTATTCAACATAACACTCATGCTGTGAAGTAAAACATTGTGATAAAACCTGCATACCACAAGTTTAATGGAGATGGGATCATCCCTTTACGTTGGGTTAAATAAGCTTGGGAAACTGTGGGCATTAATTGCCCCTACTTTATTTTGCGATATTTTATTTGGCTATAATTCGGTAAATATAATAGATATAAGAATGTATCTGTAGTGTGTTACCCAATGAGTAAAATTACTTTAAGAACTTTTTTAAATAAAAGCAGAAATATCCCAAATATTAACGTCAAATCCTTCCATACTTACTTAGGGTACTAGCATACCCGGGGGGTACATAGGGCCTTGCAGATATCTCTCCATGCCCCTCTATCCAGCGCTTCCGTCTTTGCGGCTCCAGTCAATGCCCGCCGCTCTGAGCTTGGAATCCACAGAGCCGCCATGTGTGCGTTGGTCTTCCTCGTCTCCACTTCCCGCTAGGTCACCCGTCAAAAGCCACAATTGCCGGATTGCTCCCCTTCTCCTTTAAAATGACTCGATGGCTCAATGGCTCGACATGTTTATATTTTGCTAGTTATACTACAGCAGTATTACCTGCAGTTTGTCCGGCCTAGTGAGGTTTTTGGGATAAACTATAAGCATTGTGTTTCCTCTTTATGTATAACCTATGATATTGTAAAGTTTCATTGCAATCAATCTAGTTGTTTTGGCGACTATTTTGAAAGAGATACATCCAAACAAACTTACGCATTTGTTATACATATTAGTAGAATTGTTTTTGTTTTACGTTACATTTTTTAAACACATTGAATAAGTATTAAGTATTAGTACTTAATAAATAAACGTGTGGTGACGGCGAATAGAATACATGTGTCACCACCCCAGTCCAGCTTTTCCCGCTATGGGGGTTGTAATAGACGACCGAGGGAACCCTCCAGAGAACGGGCAGCAGCGCTTTGTGAGTTAAACCACAACACCACTGCGATCGCCAACCCGCCTGCCAAGCGTGGCGATTATTGGCATTTCACCCCAAATGACGGAAATCATTGGTGGAGGCGTTGTCCAGCAGTGGACGTTATGTGGCTGATGCTGAAATAAACTATTAAAATTTATTAATTAACATTTCAGGTTCCACAAGGATGCGGTTTGAACAGCAAAAGGCCACCACTACTCGTTTTTGCCGTTATGGTGAATCCAGACATCCTGAAGGCAAATGGAAAAAACGCTGATCCAACAGTAAGAATTAATCTTAATATATAAAAGGAAAAGCTGACTGACTGTCTGACATATCAACGCACAGCCCAAACGGCGAAACGTAGGCACTTGAAATTTGGTACGCACGTAGCTTACGTACCGTAGGGGTGCACTAAGAAAGGATATCCTGAAATTCCCACGGGAACGGGAGTAAACGCGAAAATTCTTTTGTATGAAAAATCTAAACTGCTAAAGTTAGACGCTTGAAATTTGGGATGCAGGTACTACTAAACTACGCGAATGAAATCGCCGGGCGGCCACTAATCATTAATATACTTTATGACAATATCTACAAGTACAATACATGTTTTAAATTAACTACTGGTCATATTCTTGCATTGTTCCTACTTGCTAATTCTTCAAAGTTAAAGATATATAATTTCCCTGAAATATTATTACAATCTCACTTAATTTTAAGAATGGTAAAACAATCATTGAACAATATCAAACAAAAGCTATTTATAGCCTTTTGTGGCTAAAAAATGGTTCGAATTGAAAAATTCTTTTTGTGTTGAATAGATAATTTATCGAGGAAGCCTTTAGGCTATATAACATTATTGATATTATCCCCAAATTCCCACGAGAATGAAAAACTGTGAGTATCACCGCGCGGTACAGCTAGTAATGGTTATAAACAAGCTGTGAGTTCAATCTGGTCTACCACAGTAAGGTTGAAACTCATGAATGTCAAAGGTTCATTCACATGACATTAAGGTTCATTGTTCACTTGTCACAATATACCAACTCTATCTTATTGATGTTTTAGTGACACAGGAAGTGTCATCGAAACTGATAGACCATTTTCTTGGCCGACCGTACCTGTATTGTAACATTATATACTGCGTGTAAAAGGAATGTCCTGGCCGAAGGTGGCGTGAGAAAAACTCGAAACCGGGGGTCATGTATGAAAAGATGTATGAATGTGATGACTTGCCGGAGTCTGTGTTTCCTGTTCAGTACAGTCTGAAGGTCTTCAAGTCGCGGGTGAATAGGTACCTAATGAACAAGTGTGCTCCATCGTACACCACATCGCTTCTTAACATCAGGCAGGATGTTGATCAAACGCTTGTTCTCCATCGTACACCACATCGCTTCTTAACATCAGGCAGGATGGTGATCAAACGCTTGTTCTCCATCGTACACCACATCGCTTCTTAACATTGCAATTATATAGCCTAAATTATATAGCCTAAAGGGTGAGCTTGTTACCGATCAATATATGTTGTACCGTAGAGACAGAGATCTCAGTACTAGTATAAAAAAAAGCCTGGCGGAGGTGTTGCTATAGACTTTAGAAAAACTCTACCGATGAATCGTAGGGTTGATCTAGAATCGAGTGATCTGGAGGACATTGTAGTATCCATGAAAACTAAACATAGAATAATACTTTTAGGATTAGTGTATATACCACCATCATCTAATAATAATATTTTCCATAAATATCTAAGTAAATGGGAGGGTATAGCTAGTATGTACCCTAAAGCAGATATACTTTTAGTGGGAGACTTTAACACGCCATCACTGTCATGGCAAGATGGAAAACTGGTGAAACAAACAAGCGATCTCTATAACCGCTTTTCAGAATCGATAGCCTTCATGGCACTCACACAGTTTAATTATGTAATTAATTGTGGTAATCACATATTGGACCTAGTGTTTAGCAATTTTGACTGTTCTGTAGTGGAGCCCCCCATGCCGCTATCTAAAATCGACCGACACCATCCGCCTCTTCTCATCATAACCCAAGCTCAAAATACACCAATATCAGTAATGCCAAGGTCTAAAACTATTAATTACAATTTTCATAAAGCTGATTATGAGACAATAAACAAAATGATCTCCAATGAGTCTCCCACAGGGACTCCGAACTCATGCAGGATGACTTGAACAGGTTCAATACTTATTGTAGAGATAATAAACTACAACTGGCTCTGGATAAGTGCGTACATATCTCTTTTACAAAGAAAAAATATCCCGTTGTAGGCAGATACAAGATTGGAAACAGTGACATCAGGACCGTCCAAAGCGTCCGTGACCTCGGTGTCACTTTCGACAGTCGTCTGGACTTCAGTGAGCACGTGTCAAATATCACCAAAAACGCATACAGAATGTTAGGATTCATACTTAGGGTCAGTAAACCTTTCAAAAATTCCTCAACTTACTCAACGCTATATAAACATCTCGTGCGCCCTCTCCTGGAATATGCATCTGTAATTTGGAACCCCCTATACAATAAATATAACTATGAAATAGAAAAGATTCAGAAAAAGTTTCTACGTTCGCTAAATTTTAGAATGAAAAATAAAAAATCCCGTTACGACGAACTTCTGAAAAAATATGGCCTAACCTCGCTCTCGGACAGGAGACGAATATTGGACATGAGTATGCTCCGCGACATATGCACCGGTTCAGTCGAGTGTCCCGATCTCCTACAACAGATTATGTTCCGCGTCCCGACGCGCTCACTCCGTAAACATACCCTTCACACTTTCTTCTTGTCACTCAAACGCAGGTTTTCGGGATCCCATACGTAGAATGTGTGAAACCTATAATAGAGATTTTCATGTTGTAGACATCTTTAGCAACACCAAAGCCAGCTTTAAAAGAAAGATCACCGACTCTGTACGTCCGGCAACCTAATGATTCGGTAACTGTAAGCTATATTGAACGTAATCTTTTATTTGCTCTGTACTAATTTCGCGGGTTTACTTTTATGTACTTTTTTTTATGGCTGTAATTCGATCACTTCTATGAAGCGTATATTTGTTATTTTTTTTTATATATTAAGTCTTAGTGAGTATGTTATAAGGATTTAAACTAAATTACTTGTGTTGTACTTTCTTACATTATTGTATACATATTAGAAGTTTAAGTCTGTTGTACTCCAATAAACGAAAATAAAAAATAAAATAAACATCAGGCAGGATGGTGATCAAACGCTTGTTCACAGTCGAAAGGGGCATGTTAGGACCGTGACAAATGGAGATCTGTAGTCTCTGCCTACCCCTCTGGGAGACAGGCGTGAAGTGTATGTATGTATGTAAAAGGACCCCGAGCATCGTTCTTAGAAACGTCGTTGGCTCGTGACGGCTCGTGGCTCGCCATGAACAACATTTACTGTGGCGACAATGCGGAGAAAGGAAAAAGAATTGTTTCATCTCGAATAAAAAAAATTCAATGGAGAGAATGGATGAAAGTCGATTGATGAAAGAGATTTATATGGGTGATGTGCAGGGCCGGGTGACTAGAGGTCTCCCCAGAAGGACATGTATTGACCAGATTGGTGATGTCCTGGCCGAAGGTGGCGTAAAAAGTACTCGAAACCAGAGGTCATGTATGAAAAGATGTATGAATGTAGATGAAGCGAAAGGGGTATGTCAGGACCGTGACAAATGGAGATCTGTAGTCTCTGACTACCCCTATGGGAGACAGGCGTGAAGTGTATGTATGTATGTATGTTAAAAAAATTCGTCTCCATACAAAATAAACTATTTTCTGCCTCGAAGATGACATTTCATCAGTATGTTCAGCAAGGACGTGTACCAATGGGACTCTTGTTCAGAGCCTATGTACGCAACGCAACACTCGTACGGTGAAGGACAACATCGTGATGAAACCCGCACTCCACAAGGTGTGTGAACCCTATAACGCCGATGGGCTCACCCCCTGTCACGTCGGATTAAATACGCTCGGTGAACCGTGGGTACTTGCTTCAGCAAGTGCCTCTGCCTACCCCTCTTTGGGATTAAAGGCGTGATGTGTATTTATTTTTTATGTTCAGCAAGATGCTGCTCATAATATTGCTTAACCGATTAGCACCCTTTGTACTCGGAGACTGGCAAGTTTTTTAAACTCTATTACTTGCTAATAAAAGTCAAAATCAATTAAAGAGTAAGTATTCTTCTGGGCGTTATTGGGTTAAATAAAATTTTACATGTGTTCTGGGATTTAACTAGAATGTATCATTTGCCTTTCTTCTTGGCATGTTGTAGGAGTACCTATGGGACCTGAAGATTTAAGTTTATTCAGGCTATGATCTAGCAACTTAACAACAGAAGGTCAATTTTGACATTTCTAACGCCTTATGCTAAATGTAGCCTATGGGGTCCTTGTCATAATTCCTTAGCTTTTTTTTAATATTATGGATGTGAGTGTGAGTGAGAGAGAGCGATTGAGTATGTTGTATTGTTTCACTAAAGAATAATTCATAATTTTCCAGGATCGGGAAGCCTTAGTGAGTTTACTCTGTGACTTTGTGGAAGCAATGAATCCAGGCCTCGCCCTAGCGCGGAACCCTGTCATACTCAAGGACCGGGATCTGGCCGGAGAGCTGAAGGATGTGTGGCTCGCTGTGCAGAACAAGAGGGAACGGGAGAAGGGTTTGAACCAGGATGTCATGTATAAAGTGAGTTAATTGGATTAGGAGTTGATATTTTAATATAAATCACAAAATTTTGTGGTCTGTATTCTGAAAGAATCTGTATTCAAGTGTGGCTTTAGCATAGTTTGTCTTTTTAATATAGAGAGACATTAGTATGGAGATTGATAATTTTCTTTTAAATTTGCTCGTGGTCCTTTAACACGCAGTATACCTAATTTGAGCGAGACAATCAAATTGTTACTTAAGCAGACATTTTAGATTGAGAGAGACTTAATCGCACTTATCAAATGAGAGCGCGTCTGTGGTCCAGTTGGTCGGATACTTGACTTGTAACCGGGAGGTCGTGTACCAATGGTACTCTTTTTCAGAGCCTATGTACGCAACGCTCGTACGGTGAAGGATAACATCGTGATGAAACCCGCACACCGCAAGGTGTGTGAACCCTATAACGGCGATGGGCTGTCACGTTGGGTTAAATACGCTTGGTGAACCGTGGGCATTTGCTTATTTAAGTAAGTGCCTCTGCCTACCGCGCTTTGGGATTAAAAGGCGTGAAGTGTTTTTATTATTTTCGCATCTAGTTTTCCTTCACCGTAAGAGAATTAGCCTTTCATTTTGAAACACCACAGGATGGAACCCTGTGGAACTCTAAGTGTGTCACTCGGTTTCCTCAACAATTTTACTAAATATATGTGTATGTATCATTCAGGTGTACGACATCGACGGCATCGGTCCCGACGAGGCGGAGGACGAGCGGCAGAACAAGTCGCCCACACACGACAAGAGCAAGATCAAATCATCCAAACAAATACTCATGAACGCCGGCCAGAAGTCCGAGTTCGACTCCGGCATGAACAACTGTCAGATCAACAACAAAACGGGAAACAGCAACGACGACACCACATACTGCACGCCGGTGCACAGCCAAATTGTCTCCAGCAGAGAAAACCACAATCAAATCAACGACATACAACAGATGTACTCGGACACGAAACCGTCGACGTCCTTCAGGAGGGACAACAAAACGGTCGCACACACGACGGAGGGATGGAGCGAGTTCTCGAAACGGGACATCTCAACGATCAAAACGTCAGAGTCCGATGCGAAAGTGTGCAAAACGGAGAAAATGAACGGTAAACACTACGACTTCTTCCCAGTCTTCGACAATAAAGCCAACAAGTCCGCGGACGGTGATGACAAAAAAGACAATACAAAAGTGATTATAGAGCCAATGCAGAAGTTGGGACTCCGAGCCGCCGATACGACGCTACGCGACAGTTTTGGTGAAGTCAACTCTTAATCTAGGCATTTTTTTTATTGAGCGTGCGTCCCCACGACGTTGGGACACCGTTAATGAGTTTACCATGATGGCTCCGGGGTAGTTGTGGGTGTAAAACTAGGTATTAAAGTGCAAGTAACATTACAATCAATGGGTGTGTAAAACCAGGAACTAATGGCGCTAGTATCGCTTCCTAACAAAAGCGCGATTGGTTAATCGTTGTCGTCTTGTCATCTGTCAGATTGCTGTCTCGCTTTCATTGGTTCAAATAAGCGGAGTGAACACAGCGCCATCTGTGCTCAACGTAACGTTTTATTTCGCATTAAAGTTAGTACTGAAAACAGAACAAATCTAGTTAGTGTAAAACTGAAAAGTATTGTAGCTTTTGATGTTAAACTCTAATATCTTCGGACAACTGAGCGTCAGTATTACAGAGGAAGTATGTGCATGCGAATTTTAGTTATTGATAAATAAATAAAGGTGTAGGGAAGAATGAATCGATTTCGTAAATCGAAATTAAAATGTAAGTGAATAGATTACCTACTTTTTAAGCATTGACATTTTCAATGACTAGTCAGATTTACAAAAGAACACTTTGCTAATTAATTATTATAAATGCACTGACAATTTTATACTACATTTTATAACCTACCTGTGTGTGACTGAGGCATGATTTAATTACAATTCATGATTTAATCAAGAGAAAATTTCTCCTCCGTTATTTACTTTAAAAAAAATTGTGAACAAAGAAATTTCGTGTTTTACTTGAACATAAAAATGTGTATTAACATATTTTCATAAATCACCGACAATAACCGTAACGTAATTGCGCAATTTTACCCAGTATTGGGATTAAAAGGCGTGAAGTGTATTTATTTTTTATTTTTATTTTAATTCCGCAATTTCACTGTCACATTCACACCGTGGTAAGGTTTTGTAGGTACCTTATTACAAAAATAAAAGTTTAAGCTTTTTAATAAAATATAACAACCGAAGCAGTTTTACAACCTACTCAAGTGTCTAGTTACTTTGAAATTTGGTGCTAATTAATAAGTATTGAAATAACTTTTCGGAACAAACCGTAAGGAATTGCGTCTTGAAAGGTGAATAATTGACAAGTGTAATGAATACATTGCTCGTTCGATACAATAGCCGGATCTACACGCTGATATCGATCTGTCAGTTTGGAATGCCGAAGCAATCAGTGTCAATTGCTGTCATATAAAAGACTGTACCCCGGCAGTGTTACCCGCCGTTTATCCCGTTCCCGTGGGAAATTTGGGATAACATATAGCCTATGTGTTATTCTAATGTATATGCTATATTACTTTAAAGTTTCATTGAAATCCATTGAGTAGTTTTTATGAGAAAGAGTAACAAACATCCATCCACGCATACAAACTTTCACGTTTATAATATTATAGTAGGATCTTGAGATATCTTGAAGGCAGGCAATGAGTTCTTACTTGTTCCGAAATTTCTTCCTAGTCCTTAATCCCGGAACCCTGTAAAATTTCACGTGCAGTATGGCTAGAACACTATGAAAACGATCAAACGTTTCTTGTCGTTTCATTAGTTGTAATGACGTATGACCAATCACGGCGCAGCACCGCGAGTTGCGTTTGGTGGACGTTGTCGAAAAGGAATGGATCGATACGAAACGAACGGACGTTTTTTTTGTTCTATCTCCACAGGTCGGGATACGCTTTTCCTACACTTTCATCTCCACTTCCTTCAGCCCTCAGCCTCAGCCCTAGTCAACCCGTTGGCAATTATTAAATTACAGATATTACCTGAAATAACTTTGTAATGGTATTCGAAACTATCAATCATCATCATCCCAAACTTGTTTACTGTTGGACATAGGCCTCTCCAAATACACGCCCCTGTGATCTGTTTTCGGCTTCTCGCATCCAGCTTTTGTCAGCCATCTTGCGTATATCATCAGCCCACCTTGTCTGAGGGCGTCCTACACTCCGTTTGCCGAGACGCGGTCTCCACTCGAGAACTCGTTTTCCCCAACGGACATCGGTTCTACGGCTAATACTGCCGGCCGGCCCACTGCCACCTTGCTAAAACGATGAGCGAAACGATTAGAAACTACCGGATCGATCGTTGCGTGTAAATCTGGCTAATAAGTTGCACAATGAATATTGTCCAATGAAATAAAAAAAAAACCTATACAATAGGTGCCCACAGAGGACCTGTTGATATGCAGCATCAATTGAAAATTTATAATATTATAACGATAATGAAACTGAAATTGTGTGCCTGTAATTTTTGATTGTGTGTTTAATGGAAAGGTTGTGTGGTGCGTTTTGTTTGCAATGTTTGGAGTTGCATTATTTCAAGTCATAATGGATTGTTGCCAATATAGACGTGTAAAAGTTGTAACTTAATGTAAGTAGATAACTGAATTGCTCATGATTTACTTGTGTGTATCACAAATGGACCTTGTTACACAGAAAGGACTCAATCCACACTTTGCCCAAAATTGAGTTAGCTATACCAGGTGAGGGTGCTAAGTTAAGACATATATAACGTATAAAAAAACATTTACACAAAAAACTTCACTACAACCTATATTTTATGTACCCTGACTCAATCCACATGTATGGCGGGTCAATTGCGCATCCAACTTTAAAGCTCAATATCTATCAAGTCTGTGTTTCCTGCGCAATACAGTCTGAAGGTCTTCAAGTCGCGGGTGAATAGGTACCTAATGAACAAGTGTGCTCCATCGTAGACCACATCGCTGCTTAACATCAGGCAGGATGGTGATCAAACGCTTGTTCATAGTGATTAAAAAAAAAATTCTCCGAAGTAACTTTTTGCGGATTGAGTCCTTTCTGTGTAACTGCGTTCAAACGATATTGACTAAGAGTGCCCTTATTTACGTGTGCTTAGTTTGCATGGAATCTCTTAGTAATATTTTATAGAACACTATAGTGTTTAGTACTATAATTGACTCCCATATTACCACTTAGATCCTATTGGGATTTGTATGGGAACACTTGGGGCCCTCTCGCGTCGAATTTGCCTGATTCCAAGATAATCGAATGCAGTGGTAATTCTGGGACTACACTTTTTTTCTCACCTAGTCTCACTATACCCAATGACTTAAGAACTGTTGATGGTAATTGTGCGAACGATCCCGATCTAACTTTATATCACTAAGGTACAAAAAAACCAGACGAGTTAAAGGAAAGAGAGACATATATTGTCTTTGATTAATACTTTTTTTACATCAAAATGTGTTGTTTAGTTAAGATGTAACATACGCTCAGTGCTTGTCCCAGTTTGAATTAGTCCCATTTGGCAGCTGGCTTCGGTTCTAGAAAGCAAAATTTTTCCCATTCCGAAGCTGACTACGAACTAGTTAGATTAGAAATTAGTTTTGCTTTTCCGTGCCGAAAGCAGCTTCCACACCAGGCTTCGAAATGGAACTAAGGGTTTTTAGCCAGAGTCCGTATTTGCTATATTTTCTCTTCGTGATAAATAGCTATACTGCGAGTAAAACGACCCCGAGCATTGGTCTTAGTAATATGAACAACTTTTACAATGGCGACAATGCTCAGAAATGAAGAGCCCAACAACTTTTCTAAGGCCATTTTTCGTGGTCTTTTTACAAGGCGAATGTAACACACACATAGGTCCCTCTACTTAAACTACACTTTTCAGTAGTAGGTACATCGTACATTCATATACACACGCACACATACATATATACACACATACACACACATGCATGCATACATACATATACACAGACTCTCACCACTACTTAATATTACTTTGTAAATGATGTTATTACTTACCTTTCTATAATGAAAATTGCTGTGTCCCACAGGTTCTACAATGCTTATACAATGCATATATGTAACACCCTTTATACCTACCATTGTGGAACGCAATAAACTTTTTGAGTATTGAGTAACTTAGCGATACAAAGATAGATCTTCAACAGGGGGCCCTGTTACAAGTGATTAATTAAATGTGCAAAAAAAAACCCACTTTACCTCCAATGTACTGCCGACGACTCAAACACAACGTAGGTAGGTGAAATATTTATTAGCAATTTTTGTAACATTTTGTACTACATTGAATACAGTAGCATCACAATAATGTTTAGGCATAGTGTACGTAGTTACGGCGAATAGGATCGAAATAAATGATATAATTTTGTCGACGGTGATCTCTTTAACCCATTAGCACCCACTGTACTCGGAGACTGACAAGTTATTTTAAACTCTATTACTTGGTAATAAAAGTCAAAATCAATTAAGAAGTAAGTATTCTCCTGGGCGTTAATGGGTTAAAAGTCTATTATGGGGCACTGTGCTCGGATTTTGATGGTCATTTTGACGTAAGTAAGCAATGGAGCGTCTGTGCTCCAGTTTGTCGGATACTTGACTTGTAACCGGGAGGTCGCGGGTCCGAGTACCGGCTACTGGACGTGTACCAATGGCTATATTTCAGAGCCTATGTACGCAACGCAACTCTCGTACGGTGAAGGACAAAATCGTGATTAAACCCGCACACCACAAGGTGTGTGAACACTATAACGGCGATGGGCTCACCCCCCGTTACGTTGGGTTGAATATGGTCAATGCAATGGTCTTAGAAAAGTTGTTGGGCTCGTCAATATGAACAACTTTTACGGTGGCGACAATGCGGCGAAATTAAAAAATAAAGTTATTATCTCCATAAAAAATCTCATCTCCCGAGGCAGAAAATTGCCTATTTTGTATGGTGATGATTTTTCCCCGCATTGTTGCTGTAGTAAAAGTTGTTCATATTGACGAGCCCAACAAAGTATCTATCTGATTTGTCTTGGGTTAGGCCATTTTAGCGCTGACGGTCTTATTTGTACTTCTTGCGCCAGATGACTCCCAAAATCCTAGCACTTATTATGTATAGTGAACAATACATTTGTTTTTCTCCGTAAGTATTTTTATATGAAATTTACTTTGAGTCAATCATAATATTATTGTGTTGAGAGACAATGCAGATTCTCGGCGGTTTGTTACAAATTACGTCAGAGAAAAATGGTCCCTGAATATTTTACCAGTGTACGAACAATTTAGCTTAGTATTACATACCTACAAATTAATGTTAATAAGATATATTTCAGCTCGTAATTCTTGTTTCGTCTAGAGAGTATAATTTTATATACCCTTTCACATCTACCTTACCTCAACAAATTGAAATCGATATTTCTTATTCCGTATTTAAAATCGTTGTAATATGTAGAGCTATATGAGTGAAATATTATACTTTATTTTAATTGGGATTTTATGGTGCATTAGTTTATTCTAAGTTGGCATTTTACAATCGAAAACTACAACCGACCTACTCCCGTACGTTCAACAGTTTTTAGCAATTATATTTGTAAATAATTTTGAAAACATTATTAATTGTATAACAAAGCTATTATTATTATTAAACTATTGTTTGTTTTGTATAATTATGTCAGTGGAGTTTAGTCAGTTTGTAATTTGAAATTAAAAACGCATTTATTTTTAGAGTTATTTGTATTAGTTTATTTACTCGTAGCGTTTATAGTCTAAACAACATTTATTAGAAACATTATGTCGTGGTTTATATTGAAGTGTAATTTACATATTTTATTTTTAATTTTCAACCATCTTTGTGTATTATAAACTGTGCCCGAGGCAGTGATATTTTTTTATGCTAGGTTGTTTTGCAATAATATTATCAAATTATTATGATTGTGGTATTAGATGTAATATTTGTGTATAAAAAACATATTTTGTCTTAATATTTGAATGTTCCTTTACGATCTGATCTCAGAACTACATTCGCTTGACAAGATAACGAGGTACGATATTTGTAAAATTTGCAGTCTGTATAAAAAAAAACGAATAAAACGATCATTCGTTTCATCGTTTTTGCGACGTGAGATAAAGCAGACCGGTGTACCAAACACCGAATAGCATTGCTTAACATTATCTAAGACGAAAATGGACGAAAACAAAACGAACGATCGTTTCATATTGTTCTAACCACAATGTTTTATAATTCCAACAAAATGGCCAACATCTGGACATGTCGCGAATATCAAATATCTTTAAAGGCATTTATAACAAAATGCTACGGCAATGGTGAAAATAATATGGTATTAGTTATTTAGATTTATTTTCCATTTGTCACTGCCTACTTTTGAATTTTATACAGACTGTATTTTTGTATCTCAGAGAGACGATAGTTTTCCTATGTATGTCAGAGACTCGACCACGAAAAAAGTACGTATTTCTTTAAATTTAGGTATTCATAGTTGTGGGAAGGCGCCTCTAGTTAGTAACTAGAGGCGCTGTCTTACTCTCCACAACATCGACCATAGAGCGGCTATTTGATTGTGGATAGTATTTAATCGTGCATCAAAAGAGTCTAACCTAACCTAACTTAAATACTGACTTAGCCACAAAATTACTGATTTGGTCTTCTAATTGCCATTCTGATGATAACTTTGGCTTTTTAGGTGTGCAAGTTAGTAATTTTGATGTACAGTTTATTATTTTCCTTTGATTATTCAAACAATTTCCACTATTGATTTTCCGTTTTTGCCACAAATCTCTACTCGTCATTAATTGAAGGGATTTAGATAAACAAATTCCGCAAAGCCCCCATCTGATTTAGCGGTGGGGATTTGTGGAATAATACATTTTTTATGGTCGAGTCGATCTGTTACAAGTAACATAATGAATTGTGACAATTAGGATTGTATGAGGTTTTTTTTATAAAAATAGAATCATGTTTTTGGACCTTGCGTTTCCACCGGCGGAACATGCACGAAAAAACATAGTGATCTGGTAATTTTTTCGTGAAACCACACGACATAACCAGCTAACAACACTGCTCAAGTCTAAAATTGGCGGTATATAAATTTTAATGCCATTAGATGAAAGGATCGCGCGTCGAACCATGGATCTCATGAAGTAGATTTCAACCAATCAGAAGCCGTAATTAGAAAAAATAGTGATAGCGCTCAAGTCGGTTGGCGTCGCGATCAGCAACAGTTTTTTTTCGTCTCCTGTAAAGTTGGTAAAAATGACTTAAGCGGCATTGTAAGCTAACCCTACGTCCTAAGTGCACGA
Source organism: Conopomorpha cramerella (assembly GCA_012932125.1). Lineage (NCBI taxonomy): Eukaryota > Metazoa > Arthropoda > Insecta > Lepidoptera > Gracillariidae > Conopomorpha > Conopomorpha cramerella. The sequence goes on along the minus strand of SJJU01002650.1, from coordinate 6,558 downwards.
ATGAATACGATGCGATCCGATGCGTCCCATACATTTTGACAGAAAATGTCACGTGACAAACGTCAAAATGTATGGAACGCATCGTTTTCATTCATGCACTGAGGACGTGGGGTAAGCTAGGGGACGATGTCCGTGTTGATCATTTTTTTAATGAAACGCGCACAGACATTACAATACTGCGTTACATGGATATGTGGTTCAGTTAGAACAAAAGTGACACAATACAAAATGTGTCATTTTATGAAATTGAACCTTAACACAAAGGCATATAAAATATAAATTGCGAAAGTAGCATGTATCGTTTTGGGTCATTTTTATTCCAACTATGCTATGTGTCAAAGAAGATTTCTTGTGAACGTTTGGCCGGTGGAAACGTAGGTAACATTGATGCAATGAAATATCTGAGTAAAATTATTTTCTACAAATAGAAATATCGCGGTTATTACCTTTATGGTTCTATATTATTATAATCTTCATCCGTTTGTCTTCAGGAACACTTTTTTTTTGTTAATTGATGTATAAATGTGTAATTTACTGGCGATGCTACCGATCCTAAGCTCATCCGTTTTTCATACAAACTTCAGTCAACCGAGACGCGGTTATTACTATATTTAGAGTCTGGAATCAAGAGATCATTGTATTCCAATGCATGCAAAACAAAAAAAATAAAAACAAGCATCTTCGATTGGTAGATGTCTAGGACCTACATAAATAGTAAAATAGTGGTACCAGGTTGTAAAATACGCAAACAGTGCCATCTATGCAAAAATAATAAATTATTACTTAAAGCCTATATCGGAAATTTTTGCTAAGTGTCAGTATTTCGGTTGTTGTGTCCGGTTGTTTATTTTTATTTGGTGGTGTTAAAGTAGCAAATTAATTTGGAATCTGTCATAATAGGTTCAACATTAAAATGGCCTTTATTCTGTACATATAAAGGTTTACTTTTGTTTAGCACCGAACTATTACCGAACCGATTTATTTAATAATTTTATTGTATTGAAAACATAAGTATCAATAATTTGTTTTCCTCATAATAATACCTAAACTGATGAACTCAAATTACGTTATACGAATCGGTAGCGCCGCCGGTCCGTACCCAGTTTTAAACCTATTTAACTACATATTTATAAATATTTTAAGTTGTACTCGAGGGAATCATAATGTGAATGAAAATCCTTGTCAAAAATGAAGTTAAAGAATACCTAGCTCAATATGAAATTAAATAATTCTTATTAACGTTCAAAGTTTTCAAATCTCACGCGGAAAATTCGATAATTTTCAGCGTTTGTATTTATTACACCTAGATTCTCTTTCGTCGTACAACAATTTTGTATTTGGCATATAAAATCAGGATATCTTGTTTACCAGCAGTATTTCAAATTACATGTCATTTATAAGACTGGATATTGTGTTTTAATTGTGTGTGTGAATGTCGCCGAAGCGGAGAACCATCCAACCATCCGTGCCTTTGGGACGCCTATGTCCAGCAGTAGACGTCAGTGAGCGGACATGATGGTGATGCATGTCATAGAATGGGGTCCTTAGTTGGTTGTACCACACATCAAAAGTGTCTAGGAATCAAGTACATTTTAGAAGATTGCAATCAAGAATATATTTTACAAAAATTGAATTCATTCATTATTTATTCAAAATGTGGTGATAAGTTATACAGGCATGGGGAATTGGGTAGAAGACCAATCCAGAAGATTAGATTTGAATTAAATAAATTGGATTTTTTAGAGCTAAAAATGTTCTTGATGCCTAGACACTTTTGATGTGTGTAGTTCTCCCTCCGAGAAGGAGCTCAGAAGAATCTCCCTCTCTGAGTTAAACCACAATAACCTGCGATGGCCAACCCGCCTGCCAAATGATTATGGAAACCATTGGGGAGGCCCTCGTCCGGCAGTGGACACGTGACATGATGAAGATTGAAGTGGCTGGAAGAATATTAAGATGTCTGCCAAATCACGTATTTCTCAAAATCACAGTAATATTGTGCGCCCTTGTTCAATCGGAAACGCTCAACCAACTGTGACGCGGTCGGCTTATTCCGAAAATTCCACCCTAGATGGATACACCCAGTACTTCCCCCTGATCCAACTCCATGGCACAACTGTTTTTTTTACAACAAACAACAACAAGAAATTTCTTGTAAAACTGTAAGTCAGTTTCACTAAGTTTCGAGATTAACCAGCCATGGCTAACCTAACCCACTTTTCTGATTGGAAAGTATAATTAGTATTAACCTATATTATAGCTAGTAGTGCCATGGGGAACACACTAGTCCATCAACTGTGAAGCGGTCGGCTTATTCCGAATATCCACCCTGGAAAATTCCACCCTAGATGGATACTCGGAAATTACAGTCCGATTTTCCCCCTTGCTCCAAGCGTTCACCCTAGGGAGGGAGATAAACGGACTGTGATTTCCGAGAATGCACCGGGTGGAATTTTCCAGGGTGGATATTCGGAATAAGCCAAGCGGTCCGTGTATTTCGGTGTTTCACGTCGAAAATGTCACTTCCCAATACAACCATTTCCCAAAATGTACATCGTGAACATTTAGTCCCTTAATATTAAAACCGGGTATTTCCGACCTCTTACCCAAAAATACTACCCGTCCAAGTATGTCAGTAACGTGAATGGACTATTATAGGTACGTAGGGTGAAAACTCCGAATATGAAACCAAAATCGAGTCCTTTTTGTAACCCAGCTTAGGGTAAATTCTCGCCATACGTTTCCCAGTTTTTACCCTGGGGTGATTCAGAAGGGGTTATAATCATAAATAATATAATGTTTCTATATAATTATACTGTCAATTGTATTGGTAGTCAACTTTACATTATCGGGGTGATGAATAGGAAGTGAGTATATATCAAGATTCCTATTATTTACCCAGCTTGGGGTAAATTGTGGGACATACGTTTCCCAGTTTTCACCCTAGGGTGAAAACTCTAGGGTAAGAGGTTGGAAATACCTAAAAATCACTTTAAAAAATTAAGAAACCAAGTATGTAGAGTCTGCATTTTGGGAGAATTGGTAGTCCTGGGTAATGGCCGTCCTTATCTTTACAAGTAAACGTCAAACCTCCACGAATCCAGTATTGTGCAAGTGAAGACCCACGCAAGATCCATGGGGAATGTCCTTACCCATGGTTCAAGAGTCACGGGAAATTTAAATTTCCGATGATAGAGTCTGGTAGAGTCAAGCTATAGTATAGGCCCTATGAAATGGATGGGAATGTTATTAATCGCCACGCTTGCCATGGTGGGTTGGCGATCGCAGTTGCCCTAGCTTCTTACACCTGGCCAATAATATTTTAATGAATATACCTATATACCACTGTTTCCTGTAGATAATTTGTAGTTTACTAACTAATTTGATTTTATTTGCAACTCAATACATATGTACATTTACGAGCATATTTTTGAGAGGATCGTTTGTACCGAATAACGTATAAAAGTTTTAGATATTCTGTATTCATAAACAAACAGTTGGGGGGCGAAACTAATGGATTGAAGTTGCATTGTACAATACGTACGTAACGTAGAAAAACCTTCCTACCTTACTAGACCTAGGTAACTAAGTACTAGCGGGCCGAAGGCTCTCGCGCATCGCAGTGGTAGGGATCTACCGCAGCCGCCGCCGCCGCCCACTATCCGCCAATCACAAGCCAGTACTGCCGCGACGTAGCGAGTGGCGCGCGTGTTACAAACGAACCTCCACGATATTCAAATTACGAATTGTTTCAGAAGAAGAAAAAAGTTTCCAATTTCTTCTTTCACCGCGATCATATCGTGCCAGTTATAATGGATGTGCTGTGTTCTGTAACAGAAACGAGTGTTCATTGCATTGTCTGATTCGTAACGTTGTTTTGTCAAACGAAAATGTGACTGTGCTCGGAACGTGTGTTTTCTCGAAAATGGCAGTTTTGGACTAGTGGTTATTGTACTGTGTTAAAATGTGTGATTTATTGAGGATTTCTGTGGTGTTATTATGCGCATTCCTTTTGGTCGGGGTGCGCGTGGCGCGGTGCGACGACGCCGACGTCCACCAGGCTCCGGTGGAAGATGAACTGGATACTGCAATCAAGATTGATGAGGAGCAAGTGAAGGATGGGAAGCCTCTTGCATCAGGTAATGTAACCTGTTTGTTTACTTACCTACATGCAGATCTGGCATGTAAATAGAAAACATCAGCTGTTTAGGCGTAGGAGCTATGTTCAGGGCTAGCAACTTGTAACTAAAGGCTTAACGGCTTAACAACTCCTCAAGCTAAATTTGATAGAAGAGTCCTTCAGGTTTATTCATGCTATGAACTAGGAACTTATGTAACTAACGACCCATATTGACATTCTTAACTCCTTATGCTAAATGTAGCCTAAGAGTCCTTGAGGCTCTGTCCACCCCTGTTTGGGGATAATGGAAGTGAGCCTGTGTAGGTATATATCGTCTGTGATATTCTGAAACAGCGGAACAAACAGTGTTTAAAATCGCTTATTTAAAAAACTAGTAAAATCGAGATTTACTAATACTTACATATTTAATAACTAATGCCTACAATACCAGGAAGAATATTATAATTTTTTAAAGTTTAAACAATAGAAAGTCATGTGGTTTAGTAAATATTATGTTTTCCCTCGTTCCTGTAAAATTCACTGCATCTACCTTGCGCGGTTTTAAATACTGTTAGTTTCGCGGTTTCAGAATATCAAATCAAAATCAAATCAAATCAAATCTTTATTAGAATTTTCACTTAAATGCTAAGGGTTAACAATGACCTCCACTGTAGGTAGTCCCGAATTGTGGGGTCCTTCTATGCTTCACATTTTACCGACGATATGTAAGTTTATTTACAGGCGCCTATTCGCGTAGTGTAATGTGTTCTGCAGCGTGAATAGCGATTCGCTGACCTCGTTAGATGTATGAAGCAGGTGTGTGCAGCACACACGCACGAGGCTAATGTAAGATTGTACACACAGTGTGGGTCTTAGGTCAGCATGCACCTATTTAGACTGCTAAGATATCGTCTGTACCTCTGTAGTTTACGTCGGCTAAGAATCTGGGACCTAACTCTCCGTGGCGTGCACACCATATAGGCAAAAAGACACTGCCTACCTTAGTATTTTGGTTACCCGACCTAATAAATAAATAAATATTTTACAACAACACACACATTGCCTTCATACCATGTTAAGTAGCTAAAGCACTTGTGTTATGGAAATAAAACAACGAAATATACTTACTTAAATACTTTTGTTTTTCTTTTAAATACATACTTATATAAATAAAACACCCAGACACATCCAACATGTACTTAAAAGCTCATCATCTATACATATACCTGCCAGCGGTGGGAATCGAACCCACGGCCCTATGGAGCAGAGGCACCAACGGGCCCGTCGAAATATAATAATATAAATAATTTGTTCGCAGTAAAATTCTATTTATTAACACACCAAAGTTACGCAACCAAATACCTTAAGTGTACGGGCATATTATTTCATTTCATTAAAGTTTTTTTTAATTGAATTTTTGCTACTTTTTCTCATTGATTGTCGGTAACAAAGAAAGCCTTTTACTTTCACGTTTTATGCCTATCGAAGATTCGATTACGTGATTACTTTTCTTGGTAATAATAATGTTGAACAAAAACGAAACGACTTGAACCATCAAAATTTGACAGTTTTGTGGTTTTCTCATGGATCCCGTTGTCGAAACTGAACCAAATTTAAATAGAACCAAGCGGGAGCCATCACCATTGAATCATAAAAATTGCTACTCCCAGTAAAAAGTTTTTAGGCAGCAAATAAGACAAAAACTATTTTTGACATGGGCTTAGTGTTTATGGGCAGTCGTGTGGTAATTTACGCCTGTGCTAGGCATGCAGAATAAACCCAAAGCCCGTGCACTTTTCAACCTGCTATCGGCTGTTATCTAAACGTAACTGTTTGTCTATCTACACCGGTTATAGAGGAATTCTCGATTTGTCGAACTGAACTGTGGTTCAATAAACATTTACTGCAACCTGAGTCGTGGACACGATGAGCTAAACAGCGCCAGTTTCTATAACTTACATGCACGTCTAAGATTTCATAGGTCAGGTTAAAATGGGCATCACGTTCTGCCTTTTATGCATCTATAATAGAAGTATATGGTGTATAATAGAGCTGCAGTGATTAACTATTTACTGATAGTAAAATTTAACGAGTTGAGCGATTATAACTCCGGCGATAGAGGAGGTGGGCACAGTCTGGTGGCACTTTGAATACATTAATTGAGTTCTTGGTACTTTACGGAAAAAAACTACTGTACTTTTTGTTATCATTATGTACGAGCGTCTGGTGCGTCCGTTGGTCGGACACTTGACTTGTAACCGGGAGGTCCCGGATTCGAGTCCGGTTACTGGACGTGTACCAATGGGACTCTTTTTCAGAGCCTATGTACGCAACGCAACGCTCGTACGGTGAAGGACAACATCGTGATGAAACTCCGCACACCACAAGGTGTGTGAACCCTATAACGGCGATGGGCTCACCCCCTGTCACGTTGGGTT
>SJJU01002649.1:0-27686 GCA_012932125.1 Conopomorpha cramerella | reverse complement strand
AATGGAGATCTGTAGTCTCTGCCTACCCCTCTGGGAGACAGGCGTGAAGTGTATGTATGTATGTATTCCCGATACTAAAAAAAAGCGCAAGTACCTAACACCGCGCGGTACAGCTATATTAGATACTAGATGAGAGGGATCGCAATCCCGGGACTGATTTGTTTCCCGGGAAAAACAGGAAATCCTGAACGTTAAAACCGGGAAATCCCGTGAAAAGATGAAAAAATGTTCTTGAGCTCTTTATTAACCTAGTATGTGTACGTATATCGTACAACAAGGTTAAAATAGTCATGTTATAACACATCAATATCTTAAATGATCGAAGCATTCCCTATCTTTTCTTCGCATCTTGATCTTGTGCATCTTTTTTCAAATCGCACATTTCTCATATCACACCATTCCTTATTGTGACATTCAAGGTGAGGCCTTTCATGCACCGCAATGACTGCACGGGACTGCCGGCCTACTGGATTTCACGAGAAATCCCGTGAAATTTAAAACCGGGAATTCCCGGTTGCGAACACCTGAGTTATTGCTAGATCTTTTTGTTTTGTACTCACGACATGAATGTCCTATGTTTTGTGGGTAAGTAGATAGGTAGGTACCTATCAAAGATTAGTTACCTATACATAGGTGTCAATCCTTGGGATTACTGCCTAACTTGTCGTAATGCCACGCCAGTGCACACCACTGATATGCAGGTATCCATCCACAGTTATATGAACATTTTATAGTTATTAACTATAAAATGTTCATATCGTGCCCTTTCATTTGATATCCCACTTGAACATATTTGTATAAAGTCTATTTTTCCCCCACTTTCACTCTCCTCATAACTTTTTCATTTAATAAACAGATTCTAAATATACCTACGTGTCGTGCTCTTTCATTTCATACCCCATTTGGACATATTTATTCAAGTTAAATTTTTCATCCCTAATTTCAACCCCCATAACTTTTGAGTGGGTGAACAGATATCGATCAAACGTAGCTAATCAAATCAGCTTTCAAACAAAAAAAACGCATTAAAATCGGATCATCCGTTGGGAGCTACGTTGCCTACACATACACACACAGACACGTTATACTTATAAAAAACATTAGTCATCAATACATAATACAAAACAGAGTCGCCTCCCGCTGTCTTTCCTTAGTATGCTTAGATCTTTAAAACTACTTACGCAAGGGATTGTGATGCGGTATTCTTTTTATTAAAGTGATTATTATAGTGATTCTAGAGGAAGGTTTGTCGTGTATAATGCATTCATATAGTAACAGAGAAACACTGTTATTAAACATTATACATAGTATAAAACAAAGAGGCTTCTCGCTGTCTGTAACTCTGCTTAGATCTTTAAACTACGCAAAGGACTTTGATGCGGTTTTCTTTAAAATATTGATTTTACAGGATGGTTTGTAAATTATTTATAATACATTACATACATAATAGCAGGGAAACACTGTTAATAGTGTTTATTGGCAAAACAACGTTTGCCGGGTTAGCTAGTTCTTATTAAACTAAACGCTAAGTTTTACGCTCAGGCTCTACTGTACAAGAACTATACTAAATAATATTTATTCAGCAAACTGAATATTATAACTTAATATGTAGGTACCTACATAATGTCGCCTATTCTTCATGCGCTCCTCGTCCTATCTGACTGAATCCTCATTTAATTTGACATTTATCATTCGTGAATGCACAAATGTCAGTAAAGACGTCAATCAATCATTAAAAAAATAAAGAAAAAAAAGAAAAGTTGTCGGCGGATTTTTTCAACGAAAACAAGCTTTTTTAAAAATTAAAATAATAAATCTAAGCCGGTATGAATGTTCTATACACGTTCTAAAGTAGATGAGTAGTGTGCACAAACGTTTCGTAACACAGGTAAGATAAATATTTTTTTTCCAGCAAAATGAATTCGTGTTTATATACATTTGTAGAAAATACATAAGTGTGTAAAAAGTGATTACTATGTACTTTACCCTGGAGTACTATTTGGTACCTATATACCTAACAAAGTAACGAAACACGGAATGCTTTGTATATAGACACTGAATCAAAACAACAACATAATATTACCTATACATTTCTAATCAGGATTTACAAATTTTAATATCATCAACAGAAACATTTTCCCCATTTTACTTTTCAATGCCTAACTACTTCTCTCAGATTGGCAGTAGGTACAAGGAGGTAGTTATGTTTTATTCATAATTTATGTTTAACATGCAACTAACTTACCCATAAATCATTCATGAAAACTACCCTCCTAAACAATAATAATCGATGAACTTATCTGGCAATGAGAAAGTGCAGTAAATACATGGATTTAGATTCTGCTTACTGTAGTCTCTGCTATCAGAATAATAAACTTACAACATACCTAAAGCAGGAGCATGTGTCTCAATTCTATTGTTCAGATTATGCCTTTCACAGTAAATTGTGATTTGAAATATTGTGTATAAGAGAAATGCAATGAACCCCTACAATGATGGTTCTAGATTCCATTCCTGCCTCCAACATCATGTTGCCTTTAGTGATGACATAAAGCATTCATCATCATCATCAGCCACATGATGTTCAATGCTGGACGAGTGCCTCTCCTAATGTTTTCCATGATCAGTTGAAGGGAAATGACAATCATTGCCATGCTTGGCAAGGGTTGCTGGCCTTATGTGTAAAAACCGATGCTTCATTGACTCCTCTCATCTCTCTCATCATCAGACACATAATGTGACAACTGTCCTGGACGAGGGCCTTCACCAAAGATTTCTGTTATTTGTGGTGAAATGCCAATAATTGCCACACTTGGCAGGTGGGTTGGCAATCGCAGTGGTGTTGTGGTTTGACTCACAGGGAGTGCTGCTGCCCATTCTCTGGAGAGTTCACTCCGTCCCCTCTTATGAACCCCCACACCAGGAAAAGTTTGGCTGGGGTGGTGACACATGTATTTTAACCAACAGTCTTTATCTATCTACTAGCTGTCCCGGCAAACATTTCTTTTGCCGTAGGAAGATTTGCACCTCGTGTATTGGAAGAAATACATCTTTTAAACCTTCCCTGGACTTTCCCGTGTAAGTCAAGACCAAAATCAGCTCAATCGGCCCAGCCGTTCTCGAGTTTTAGCCAGACTAACGAACAGCGATTCATTTTTATTTATATAGATTGTATATATTTAAAATGATTGGTGTAATTATATCAACCTCTGAGACACCCATAGACTGGTAATATTAGTTTGTTCTCAGGGCAGTATGTAAAATAAGCCATACTCAGAATAACAATACAGAGATCATAGGTAGTCTGTGTGTCCATGATATTTATTATTATTTTGATTATAAACTTAAAGTATGTATTTAATATTTTTTGTTTCAGATATGTCAAATGTAAATGAAAATTGTTGCAGTAATGAGTATGGACCTAGTCCAATTGAGAATATTATTCCAATTGCCAGCGCCTGCAATTCTGATAATATACAAGAAGAAGTATATTCAACTACAACTTGGATAGTTAATGATGGTCAATACACTTATGCTCAACCAGGTCCTACATGGGTGTGTGACATTTATGTAAAAAATTTGTAGATAAAATATTCATTGTAAAATATGATGTTATAAAAGTATCATTATTGAGAAAAAGAGACCCATAATTTGAATCCCAAACGCAATTTGATTTATTTCTGTAACAGTTACATCACTGGAGATCTACAAATCTGAGCAAACCACTTAATTGGATACAAGCCATGATGAATAGAACTAGATTATTTTTGTAAATAAAAAATGATTGTCTCAAGAAAGTAAATTTATTAGGTATATTTACAAATAATGCAGCCTTCATAATTGAATTTAAGAAATAATGTAGGAATTCTTTCTTTTATCATGTACATACTATTATTACTTGTAAATATTATTGAATCCTCCATATGAAGTCATCCTCCACATAGGTCAGGAATAACAGCAACAGCTTCCTGATTGCATTGCAAAGTGCTTTCCTGGAGATGGACTGCAAGGACATGGCACATGATCCTACTTAGATGTAGTAACTCAGGATACCTTGCTTCAGTTAAAATTCGTCAGTGTTTTTTTATTACTAAACTTTATTTTACAGAGTTTGACAGATTGTTCTACTGTTCAGTCGTCTTGCTGTGGTCATTACTGTTCATTGCCACATCAACAAATGGATCCAACGGAGTGGAATGTGGTGAATGTATGTATTCTTTGTAATGTACATTTTTCTTCCTAGCGCCTTCTGCTGCTATGCTTACGAATGCAGGCAGTGGAACTGCGTTAGCTCAAATTTTGCTTATGGCCGGAAGGCCATAATTTCCACATTAGCGGATAATGTTATCCGCTTACGAATAACAAAAATTATACAATATGTAACTTACTTAGTGTCTTGTTCTTTCTGTAATTTACTTTGCCGAAGCGACATGATATACGGTTCATCCTATGCAGAAAAGCGGACCTTTGAACAGCTTGCGAAATAAGGTACATTCTTTGTGGCACGCATGTCATCTCCACTTTTCAATTCATTGGCCGCCCTCTCCCTCTGGTTTCGGGCAAGGACATATTTAAGCATTCTGTTTCCCACGTAATTAGCTACGAAGGAAGAATCCTACATCTTACCGGTTTATTCCCCATAGCACTACTAATATCTATTTATGTAGGTAATTATCAGTAGTTTAGTTGTTTTAACCCACTTGTTCCTTAGTTAATGTTGTAAGTTAGAATACCTATAAAGAAAATTACTTTATCTATACTAATATTATAAAGCTGAAGAGTTTGTTTGTTTTAACGCATAAATCTCAGAAACTACAGGTTCGAATTGAAAAAATATTTTTTGTGTTGAATAGACCATTTATCGAGGAAGGCTTTAGGCTATATAACATCACGCTGCAATTATTAGGAGCGAAGAACTACTGTAAAATGTGAAAAAAAACGGGAAAAAATTATTCATCCTTGAGGGCTTCCGTTGCGCGCTGCGAATACGGTGTAAGATACCAAAAATATATATATGAAAGAATTATTCCTTTTGAAATGATCTAAAAAAATGTCTACTACAGTATATGTCTATCTTTTAAGATTAACTCAAAACTCACTAGAACCGTTTTAATGATAATCAAATTTGGTCGAAATTAAAATGCATTATTTGTTATAACATTATAAACAGGAAATAATTGTATGGATGAATGTTTGTAACGAATAAAACCTACTTGACGAAGGAACGAAAAAAAAACGCGAGTAACACTGCGCGGTACAGCGAGTGTGCAATAGAAGGGCCACAAATACGTTTTTTTTTTATTCTTGCACATCAGGAAAAGCTGGAAAATGGCGTGTCGTTAATGACACGGTAGTCATATGAGCTATAGTTTTATAGGAATTTACATACAATTGTATTTATTAACCGTATCGTAAACGACACGGTAGGGATAAGTGGGCTACGGTAAAGTGATTTACGCTGAGTTGCAGAAATTAGCTTTTACTTTAAAATTTTAATGAAACAATCAGAACACTGAAGGCAAGCAAATACTGCGATGCAATTGGTCCGGTATGATATCTTTTACGGGCCCGTTGGTGTAGTGGTCAGCATATCTCTATTCCGTAAGGTCGTGGGTTTCGATTCCCACCGCTGACAGGTACTTAGGTAATGAGTGAATGAGCTTAGGTGGTGAATGAGCTTGGATGTACTTGGGTGTTTTATTTATATAAGTATGTATTTAAAACAGAATGTATTTAAGTATATTTCGTTGTCTGAACACAAGTGCTACTTAACATGTAATGAAGGCAATGTGTGTGTTGTAATTTTTTTTCTGCACCTCAAGAGTTAATAGCCTAAATCCCAAGTATTACTCTAGAACAGTCGTTGACGCTACATAAGGAATATTTTAGTGATATTATAATACTAAGTAGATTCTTACACAAATATTTAATCACTAGTGTATATTTTGTATGAACAATATCAATTACTCCTTTCATTACAGATGCAAACTCCACCAAAAACGATAGAAAATATAGCTGCATATCCTACACAAAACCATGACGTAAAGTCGGCACAAGAAAAAGCTTACGAAAAAGAAATCGATTTATTTTTAAACAGAATAAGAATGTCAGTTGAAGAGAAACAAAATTTGAAAGAATGTACGGAAATTGCAACGACACCATCAAACGAAATTAAAATTATAATTCCGCCTGTAAAGACTGTAAAATTGAAAGACAAGGATAAGAAAAAGAAAAAAGAGAGTGCGGAAAAAGGAAGAAGTTCGAAGGTAAAGAAAAAAATACATAATAGTATTAAAGAGAAAAAGAAACGAAACGAAATATTTAAAAAACAAAAAACTAAATTGTCACAAAGTAAAATCAGCAAAATTGAAAAACAGCTAGAACTTGTTGAAAACGAAATCAAAAGAAGGAAAATGCAATTGAAACTTAAAGAAATGCAGATTCAAAGTGAAATCAAAATAATAAATCATAAGCGGAACATAGACAGGTTACAATCTGAATTTCTAAATGCGAAACTAGAACTTGACACGCAAAGTTGTGATGGGGAATTTACTCAGTGTATTAATGATCGCTTCCATGAAGATATTGAATACAAATGCCCACTAAAGAGCATAGTATACGTGCCTCCGACTAAACTTCCTACAAAGTGCTCGCATAGGCGAAACACCTGGACTGATGACAGCAGATCCAAAAGACTCAATGACTTTCATCCTTACCACCAGAAGCTTATAACTAAAGATATACCAAAACAAGAAAAAAGTAGTAATGATGATACATGCTTTATTAATACTAACATTGGCAACGTTAATATTTGTTCTCCAGCTCAAATTGATAAAGTAGTGGAGGAACAACAGCCAACTCAATTAACTGAAAATATATCTATTAGTAGAATTATAAATAATAAAGAATCTAATAGACACGAGATTGAACTTACAATAAGAGTAATGAATGCAAATCCAACAATATTAGAAGAAGTATCAGAAGACCAAGATGCTTGTACCAATACACAAATAAATAAACCAAATATCAACAGCGATTCTGAGAATTCTTCCAGCTATGATTTGAGCTTTCTTGATGATATAAATGTTGATGACATTGTAGAATGTCTCAACATTGCTGATGCTGGTAAAATGTCTCAGGGAGCTGTGAAAATGGAAACAGATAATAACGATGATATTCCGAAACCATCCCTAAATGACAATGAAATAATAAACGATGATAATCAATTTCATGGTCATATTTTCGACCTCACACAAGATAAATACTACGACGAATTCCACGAAATCTTGAAAATGTTAAATACACAAGGTTCTCAAAAAGTTCTTGATAGAAAAGAAGCAAACAAGTATGTTAAATTTATAGATTCCTTTCTTTTCTGAAAAAGCTCTGCTTAAAATCTAACAATAAATATAAGTCTGTTGTACTTATGATTATGAAACTATATTTAATTTAATTATACGATGTTTCAATTAATTATTATTGTTTTAGGTGTCTGATCGCTGAAAGTACGGAAGGATGCAATCTCAATACAGATCCTGCTATAATAACATGCAACGATGGCATATTGATTAAGGAAGACAGCCACTCAACTGATCTACACCATTGTATCAACGTTACATCGTCTAAAATAAATGTTGTAGATAATGCTTCAAATAAATTTGAATTTAACGATAAATCTACCGATTCTATTGCAGAAAATGACGTACAAGATGGTGGCGACACAGTCAAAGTTTTAGAGGTGAAAAATAATATCGATTGTATATGTGAGTATGAATCAAAGAACATTCTGAATATGGGGCACAATGAAGAAATTCAACTTAATTTCACTCGCGAGGATGAAGTTTTACAAAGTAGTACAATGAAAATTGATAATGAAAAATCAGAGATAAGCGGACTAGACGATGTTACACTTAAAGCAAGAGCGTTTTTAACTCAACTATTCGGTAATATGAACAAAAAAGATAGTATACTTCCATTAAATGATGATTCTAATATTAACAGTTTAATCACTGAAGATACTAAGGATAATATTCCCAATTATTCAAATGGTGATGGACATGTACTACAAACATTAGATTTGATACAAGAACCCTCTACGGAGACTATTTATGACGTTTCTGGTACAGTTAAAACAGAGGAACATGTTGTAAATACAATGACGTCACAGTATCCAGTTGACCCTAGCGAGGTTGATATAACTAAGGATAAAAACAACGATACAAATATTACTAATGATGAGCAAACGGAAACCAACAATGGAATTTCACAAAGAGAAACCAATAACATAACTGAGGTGCAACAGCTGAACAGTAATGAAATTGGGGTTAGTGAATTTGAAAATAACCATGAAAGCATAACATGCGACAATGCTGTCCCACAAACAGATTCAGAAACTACAAATAATGATATTACAGAACCACAATCTGAAAATAATACAACCGAAAAAATAATGCTTGAAGAAAATGTAATTTCTATATCGGATGCAGATAATGATATGTCCCGAGAGGATTCAAATAAGGAGACTAATTTAGTCGTAAAAGATGACAGCCAGTTAGAATCACAAGCTCCTGAAAATGGTTCATGTTCCAAAGAAACCGACACAAACAGTAAAAAATCAATGTTGTCGGTGGTACCTTTGAGAAACCTTATTGAGAAAAAAACCAATTTCAATTTAAGAGCCAACAAATATGAGATACCACATCTCGGGAAAAGATTATCGCAGTTCCTTCATACGAAAGTCGTTGTTAACCGAATTATTCACACGGGGCAATATTCTGACATTTACCAATGTCAAACTGCTAAAGGTCTTAGTTTCGCTGCCAAGTTAATCAAGTAAGTAAAAACACACCTAGTTGTAATTTAGTTAAAGTTTGTTGTGATGTACCACCGATCTGTCACTTGGATACTTAACTTTTCAAATGAAAACCAACCATATTGCAAATCTTTT
The DNA here is from genome assembly GCA_012932125.1 of Conopomorpha cramerella. Lineage (NCBI taxonomy): Eukaryota > Metazoa > Arthropoda > Insecta > Lepidoptera > Gracillariidae > Conopomorpha > Conopomorpha cramerella. The sequence continues at coordinate 18,739 of SJJU01002649.1, read as the reverse complement.
TATAACTCACTTAAAAAATGGAGCATGGTCTCAATTCAACGGTATTGTTTTTGTGAAGATTTGAATTATTATTTTTGTTTCCCGTTTAGTCCCATTTAAATTTGGTTCAGTTTCGACAATAGAATCCATGAGAAAACCACAAAAATCATAATATTTTACTGGTGCAAGTCTGTTCTTTTTAAAGTTGGTGTCAATGTTTCTTTCGGCTGGTGAATAGGTACCTTTGCATGAGAGTAATGTAATAATGCCCATGGTGTTAAACTTTACAGGCCAGGGTTGAGTACTTTGAATATGGGACTGTACAAAGTCGACATGTTCAAGAGAATGCAGGAGTCCATACCATTAGAAAAACTGAACTGTGTGTACTTATTTGATGGATTAAGTGTACTCAGTCGTTGGTGTTATTTGTTTCAATATTACCCACGTAATTTGGAACAAGCGTTAAAGGTGTCTGGGCCCCTACAAATAGATACCATCCAACATTTGGCAAGACAACTTATATCTGCCGTTTTACATATAAGGAATCAGGACGTCGTTCACGCAGGTTAATAAATTGCTTATATGTTATATACAATTGTCACCATAGTAGAAGTTGTTCATATTGACGAGTCCAACAAGGCCATTGCTCGGGGTCGTTTTACACTCTGTATATGTATGTATTTTTTATCACACTTACTTAAATACATTTTATTTTTAATTAAAAAAAAATATTTCGTTTTCTGTATTCCATGACACAAGTTAACATGGGATGATCGCAATGTGTGTGTTGTAAAAATATTTATATTTATTTATAAACCTTCCCTTGTAAAGAAAATCCGTTGCGTGGTTTTATAGGTCTAAGCATACAAAGGGTTTTGTTTTTTGACTTTATATTATGTATTGATATATGCACTATAAAGCGATATCGTTTTGCAGATATAAAACCCAGCCATATACTAATGAACAATAACTACGATAATCTGAAGCTCTGTGGTTTCGACGAGGCATACACCACTCAGTCTGTTCGGTTTGTGTCCTGCCTCGGCACTGTACATTACAGAGCGCCAGAAGTAATATTAGGCCATAGTATGGGCCACAGCATAGACGTATGGTCCACTGCCGCGATACTCCACGAAATGGCGACGAACCGGAAACTGTTCCCAGGTACCACAAACAACGAAGTTCTATATCAACAACTTTGTACGTTTGGGAACCCGCCGCCCAATATGATGTTTTACTCAGAGTTCAGTCAAGCACATTTCATCGGAAACCGATTCGTGAGAAGGTGCTACATGAAAAACGTACAAGGAAAAATACAGGTTAGTTAATTTCAGTTCAACAGTTTATTCTAAATGTTTCGCAGCGTTGAAATGTGATGACCCATCCACCCTCTCATTGAATCTCGATACTTTGACAGGCGACGTAGAACACGACTTTGACTATGACACTGGCTTTGATTATTTATTGTACCACAAAGGGTATTTACTTGACTATTGGCCAATGGGATTTGGGGAATAGGGGAATATGAGGGTGGACAAATGTCTAAAGGGGGAATTTTCTAAAATTTTATTCTTACTGATGATTTTGTTTTCTTTTTAGGATAACACAAAATACATAAGTAGTTTTCAGTCAACATCCAGAATGAAAGCAAAATTGTTTGAAGCGTACCACCGCACGTGGGGAGCGCGGCTGAAGCATGCAGACTTCAAAAAATTACGCAGTTTCGAGCAATTACTCAAAAAGATGTTAGTAATAGATCCTGTTTACCGATTAACCATCGAGTTTGCGTACGCGCATGAATTTATATACCAGTAGGTCCTAAATAATGGGGTACTAGTCTCAAACCAGCACACGTGTCAAGAGAGACGCGACATATAAAAAATGTGTACGTGCTTTGATTGGCTGTTGCTTGGTTCTACAAATAGCAGTTAGAAATGTCTTGCCATTTCTCTCTAAAGTGTTTTGCTAGTGAAGGTTGGACATGAAGCATGCCCTCGGACCGGAATGAACCCAAAAAGTCTTAAAATATTTTTATTAATAAGAAGTTTTCGTTATGTTCCTATTTGTTAAGTTTGATTTGCCTTTCCAGTGAATTTATTTACCTGGGCAGTCATATTTTTTTATATTCTTTTTTTGTTTTATTTCAATAGATTATAAGTAGTTTTAATTTCTTTGGAATTTATGTTATAAAGTATTATTTATTCCCCATGACACTATTATGGTACTATGTATGTACTTCTAAAAGGTCCGGTAGGTATACCTAAAGGTTACGCTTATCATAAGTTCAAATCTAACCTAAGCCATTGTTATTATAAACCAAAATCAATATGAACCGAAATTGATATTAATAGTGCCATGAGAATAAACTCAAATCTTCTTATCTTTTAGTCACTTATTGCACGTGGCGTTATGATGTTGTATTAAAGTTTTTCTGGTAAATTGTAACGTTAAATGTTGTTTTATGTTTGATTTTAAATGTCATGTGCAATCAATTTGATGTCCTGAATTGTAATAAATAATTTGTGTAATAGTAAAATCTGTCTAAAAAACTACCTCAAATTTTACTCAAAAAACGTAGAGGGGTTTGTCCATGTTAAAAAATGTTTTTTATATTATTGTTGTTTCTACATCGAAGAAATGGTCTTTTTGTTTTAAAAAAACTTGTGTACTTTTTATTACGCATTTATTCGGACTGTTGTAATGAAAATAACTAATTTTCTGGTTAAATATGTTTAAAGTTACATAATAGATACAGTTGATATTCGTAGATAAGAAGACAAAAACCAGTGTAATATTTCGTGATTAAGAGGTGCTGTAGTAAAGAATAAAAAGATTTATTTTGTTCAATGATTTATTTTTTTACTGTTATTGGAACCTGTGAAATAGGGCCCAAGTCTCAGTAGTTCGGTTGTTATTATTTGCCCGGTGGTCAATGTAAAATAAACTCTATTTGTTGATGTTAAAGTAAGAAATCAGTTTGGCTGTCATAATTTGTTCAACATCAAAACGGCCTTTATTCTGCACACATAAAGATTGGCTTTTTTTTAGCACCGAACAACTGAGACTACACCAAAATAGGATCGGTCGGCCAAGAAAACGGTTTACCTACCGATTGTATTTTCAATATATGTAGAAAGACTGTTTTCATAACAAGACTCGTGAGCATTGGGGCTTTAGTATATTTCTCCATTCCACACCCCGTCCACCCACTGAAATCTCCCACTAGTGGGGTGGACAGGAAGACCCTAGGGCTTATTCCGAATATCTACCCTAGAAAATCCACCCCAGGGTGGATAGTGGGAAAACACGCCTTCAAGAATGCACCTCGTCATATAAATTAAATTTTCAATTGTGTGGCCGGGTGAATAATCGAGTGCGCATTTTCCGAATATCTACCCTGGGGTAGATTTTCCAGGGTGGATAGCCGGAATAAGTCGACCCTAGTATCGTTTCACCTTATAGTGTGAATTAATCGATTAGGTACTATAAGCAGTATGTACCTGTAATACCTAATGGATTCATTCAATGTAGTTTTCGGTACGACAGACAAAGACAGACTTATGAGTTAAATTTTATACATTGCTACTTTTCGCCTATCGCCACCACGACTCTTAATGAAAACAGGCTACATTAATACCGTTTAAGAGATAATAGGGTTCATTGTTCCATGTCCCAGGTACGTATGTCTTTAAAACAGATACACCACTTTCTTGGCCGGCTGTACACGCAAGATAGTTTCAATGAGCAGTTTTCTAGAAAAATCAATCAGCCCCCCTAGCAAAGCGCGCCAAGAAAGACAAGACATATCAGGCACTGCGATTGGTTGAAACAAGCTAAGTCGCACGATGTGTGACATAGCAGCCAATCACAGCGCGTATTTGTTCTATGTAGTGTCTTTCTGGTCGACGACGTTGCAATACCGTTATGGGGTGGAGATGTCAATACACATTTTAATACAATTCATAATATGTTTTGTTAAATTAAAAAAAAACCTACATCATACTTCACAATTCGAGGGTTAATCTTCTTTAGTATAATAAAAACATAACGAAGGGGACCACAGATTTAAAAAGTCTAATTTTAAAGAAATTACTTTTAATAAATTTCCGTAAATATCAACTCAATAAAACGCTAGAGATTGATTGTGGAATCCCTCTTCTGGTCGTAACTATAATAACGAAAACGACGTAGGAAACATAGTTCCGCCAAATTCCACCAGATGTCGCAACTGACAAATCTACTTGTAAAGTCGCAGGCAACGATGACAAATACTTTATCCATTACAATAGTAACGATTTCCACTAACCTGTCCAGGCATCTCTTTGCTGTGACCGTCGGGCACGTGGAACAGTACTAGCGGCCTCGCCTTACCGCCAAACGGCGTAGCCGGCGCGGCCGCCACGTCCACGCGGAAGAAGCCGCGACGTTGAAGTTGTATGATGTCACCTCGCTTCAGTTCAGATAGACACGGCTCGCCCAGCATTGGCACTTCCCACTGGAAATGGTGTGGTTGATGTTTAAATACTTTACTACAGATCGATTATTAAAGGGCTGGCACGTTCACAGTATTCACACTTATGAGACAATTTGAGTAATACAGCATGTTTTTTACGCGCATCACTAAGCCATAACGTTAAGTTACACACTTTGTAAGTTGTATGCGATCACGTGGCTGACATCGGAAAATGAAAACAATCACTCTGTATGCATACGTCACGCCGCTCGTTTATCCACAAACACTACAAAAGCGCATCGTGTCAATGTGTTAAGATGCCAGCTTCAAGAGAAGTGAGAAGATCTGTTAGGTAACATAGATTATAGGAAATAAACACAGGTTAATTTTGCTAGTCGCCCATTCATCCGAAGCTACATTATAAGGAGGTAAACTGTTGTCAATCCTAACACCTGGAATTTAAAAAAATAATGAATTTGACAATGCCATCAAAACACTTGAGTGCTCCGTTTGGGTATACCTGCGCCGACCAAATATTCTATCTGTGCTATATTATATGGATTCATCAACATCATAAGCCACATGACGTCCACTGTCGGACGATGGCCTCCCCCCATGATATCCATTTGGGGGAGAAATGGCAATAATCACCACGCTTGGAAGGCGGGTTGGCGATAGCAATGGAATTTATTAATTTTCGGTAATTCTTTTGATTCCAATTGACGTACCCTGGTCTGATGTCCAATATACTGCTTGAAGTCCTCGTCCTTGCCAAGAACACCCTTAGATATGATATGGTCAAAATAAACGCAGTATGTTTCCAGCATAGGCGATTTAGGAGAGTCGGCCAGCCAAGTCAGTTTCACTGTCTTTTTGTAATCCTTGTTGTCGAGGTTTGGCGTAGCCTCTATGCTGGTCACTGTGCCATCTGCTGACCTGAAAATTGCACAATAACTACATAAACTCATGTCCATATTTCCCACTGTATACGAAGCCTTTGAATTTGTACTTAGCGGAGAACTTAGCTTTCTTGTGTCAAGCTAGCTTAGGGTACAGGCAAAGAACAAGGAATGACACTTTTTTTTTTTGTTTTCAATTGGAAGAAACTTATTGTCGATGGTACTTTTATTCCGAATCATTAGCTTTTAAAGAAAACAACTGCTGCAACTTGCGCTATCGCAAAAAAGGCGGTTTTGTTTTTGGTTGAAAGGAAAAAACTAGGAATGTCCATGACTTTCAAACTTTTGAATGTGTATTTCTCAAAATCAACTCATTAGGACATTCCCTTTTCCTGTACCCTTAAGGAATATCACTTGTGTAGATAATTTGACACAATTGAAGCAAAATTTTCAATCAATGCAGTCCTTTTATGATGGGTAATTATCATAATACAAGCTTAAACAAAACACTGGCAAGTTACTACGTACATTCCTTCTATCACTTTTCGAAATATTCAGGGAGGGCAAGAGTGTCGATATCCTATTCCCTTACCTATTAATCTTATTAATAAGAATATTTCCATAATTGATGAACGTTGCATTTTCGCCCTCCTTGAGTGATTTAGCGTCGACCTGGTCGATGAGTAGTTTAGGTGACACCCATACATTCTTGTTGCCGACGTCCGGGTTCTTAGGGTGGAGTGCCACTGTGATCGTCGACTCTGACTTCACGCCCTTAAGGTGGACGGGCACTGGGCTGGTCTCGAGCGCAGTGTAACGTGGTGCGATCGGATCAATGACCTGGTGGTGTGGAAGTTGGTAGATAAATGTTTGCTGTAAGTTTTGGTTGTAAGTTGTAAGTTTTTGATTACAAAATCATTTATATTTTATGTAACTAAAATAATATAATCTCCCATTTGGCAGCTCTCTTTGGTATGGGAAGAAAAAAAAATCTAATAACTGACTAATTCGTAGTCAGCTTCAAAAACCTAAATCAAACCAAGTATTAACCCTAAACTAACTCCAATGCATACTTAACATCACGCCTGTCCTCCCGTCCCCAGAACCCGTCCCTTTTGGATCATAAGGACCCTTCGACCAGATTCAGCATAATAAGCATTTAAGAATGTCAATATGGACCTTCAGTTACAAGTTGTAGCCTGAATAAATCTACATCTCCAGATCGCATAGTCGGCTCCTACGACATACCAGGGAGAAACACTTTCAAGATTTTGATATTTCAATATTGTAACATGGACCCCAACGGGTGGGCGGAAATCGTCACCGATTGGATTCCCGCCGACGGACACAGGAAGCGCGGCCGACCCAGGAGGAGATGGCGAGACGACCTGGCCCGTCACCTGCCGGGGTGGCGCGAGGTGGCCCAGAACAGACACGAATGGAGAGAATGGGGAGAGGCTTTTGCCCAGCAGTGGGACACAAAAGAGGCTGAATTGAAAAATAACTACTATCAATTACCTTCTTATTAATAGCCCAGATCTTGTCCCATTCCATGAAGACGACGGAGCGGCTGGAGCCCTGAGCCTGGATGAACTGGCGCAGACCTTCCACCGTCATACCGCGACGCAGCACTCCCCTTACTGTTGGCATTCTTGGGTCGTCCCTGACGGTTATGTCATAACACTATACATTGTATCCTGTACTATTAGTCTGACCGTAACCTCTGTACCGCGCGCTATTATCATAATCAGCCTATTTACGTCAACTGCATGCCGACATACCGCGTATTACACCTACTAGTCGCGGGTGAATAGGTACTTTCTGAACAAGTGTGCTCCATCGTAGACCATATCGCTGCTTAACATCAGGCAGGAGGGTGATCAGACATTGTTCTTAGTGATAAAAAAAACTAAAAATAAATTAATAAATAATTGCATTTCACGCCTTTCAAATGGGGAATTTTCAGGGTCTTTGTTTCTCTTTGTTATGACAGATGGCGCTAGCTGTATTAGGGGGGATAAATGACAACGAAATGACTAACTTCAAACAGTCAGAATTGAAGGTAACAGTTGTTTTTTTTTATTTTCTGTTTATCTACATGTTACAAAAGTGTTTGAAGTTTAAATAACTACCTGAATAATAAAAAAACGTTCTAAAATACTGATAGAAGTTACCTACTAGTAACATGTAAATAATACATTTTTGGAGTTCAAAAATTCCCTATTGACAGTAGGCAAATTACTGACCGATACCGAAAGTGTCAGCGACGACATCTGTCTTCATCATCTCGAGCAACTGTTTGCACCCCACCTCCCCGCGGAATACCTAAGGCGCGACATATCGGTTGCGGTCAAACTATGTATATAGTATTAATTGCTCGGCAAGTTCCCCGCCTACCCCGCTTTAGGATTAAGTGCATTTATTACTTAATTACATCTTAGTATAATTTACAACTTTCACTGTAACAATAAAAGTAGTTCAGAAGTCATAGCGATAACATCCAAACTTGCATACAGAATATTGAAACATTATAACGTTGCTCTGCGTTTTTGAGCCTGTTTCTGATCCGAAAGATGCAATACTAGACCCTTGTTTGACAGGAAATCACAAGTATGTCAATAACTGTGAAATTGCTGTCAAGCAATGGTTACCATGGTTACGATCTCAAACCCCAAGGCTTGTGTCGTTCGAGAAACTTGCTTCTTGACGTAATTACTATCATTGAGTATACAGAAAATCCACCTTAACCAATCATTATTACAGTCACAAGAAATATAACACTCTTAATGATATGCTAGTTTGCTATCCATTGCTGGCTTACTCATACGAAATGTAAAAAGCAGCTATGAACGTTCAACAACACCATTGAGACGTCTCCCCTTGCTCCTTGCAGTACTTACCATCCGTCCACGTGTCCTTGTTCCACGAACCACGTGAGTTTACGTTTAGACAATACTGTGTTCGTCATACTCAGTCTGCAAGTATATAAAACATAATATTTTATAAGATGTTAATAATTAAGATGCGAACAGTTTCATACATTGATGTGTTAGCGTAAAATTACAATAACAAATTTCATTCCTAACACAGCAATCAATATTATCACTGTTTTGGTAAGACCATTTAGATTGGATAGTCTTAGTCCAATAGTACTTAGTACTTAGAAATGAACCTAATGATAAAACATTTTTAACCAAAGTCAAACAATTGCTAATTGAGAAAGCTTACTATAATTTCAAAGAATACTTTGAAGACAACTTGTAACTTTTTTCCGTGTCCTCTCCTCCAATTTTTGCTGTACCCATCAGGGTCCACAATGCTGTACTGATATTTATATAATTTTTACCATCTAATGCTATTTACCATTGTGAAACGCAATAAATTATTGAGTAATATTCTGGGCTATTACAAAAACTATAGGGGTGTCAAGAGGTATTGTAAAGTCTAAAATGAAGTACTCACCGGCTGTACTCCCAGATGTACGGTTTCCTGAGTCCCAGCGCGTCAATGAACCAGTAGAACTGCGGGTCTCGGTCGTGATACTCCATCGTACGGAGGACGTGCGTCACGCCCTCTATCGAGTCCACTATGGGGCACGCGAAGTCGTATGTCGGGTACACCCTGTATGCAGCAATTTAAAAAAAAACCTTTTAATATAACTCCCTATGAAAGTCGTACTGGGCTAGTCGGAATACGAACAATCATGATAGACTAACGTAGTCTGTACCACTTTTGTTTCGGAATATTTTTAACAGATTCTTTTTTTTTTTAGAAAACTCTTACTTCATTTATTTACGTCCGTTGTTTCAAGACACTGGTCTTAAAGTTAGTAAGTTATGTGATGGCAAATCTATTCAACGCCTTGTGAAATAATAAATGCTACTGCTGGTGACACAAGAAAACGTCAATTATGACCCACTGGACCAGCAGCGAGTAAATATAAAATTTGATCTACGGTTAATCTGAAGATCACTTTCGACAATTATATATCTTTAGCATTGTTGTTAGTGGACTGGTAGAAGAACACTCGCGTTATGTCCACCCAGTAGTACTCAATAATCAAGCGTAATAGACAAAAAGCCTTACTTATACTGTGTGCCAGTCCTGGGATGTTCCTCGGGCTTGCACCGGTAGATGGTGGGGTCCCGCAGACAGCCGTTGGGCGACTGCATGTCAATGATGGCGCGCACGCAGCACGACACACCCACGCTGCTGCCCTTCTTCATCTCTTCCCAGAGCTGAAGGTTCTTTTGTACCGCTGTAATGGAGGTTGTAGGTCAGTGCTAATATACTACCTCTATATACAAAAATGCTCAGTGTTTTGCAAAGTTTAGATTTCTTGTACTTGTCTTGTGAATCTAAATCCAAAATCAAGGTTGTATTCTTTCATTCCATACGACTGAATCCTGAAAAAAATGTATCAAAGAGAGTTTGAAAGAACTTCATGAAGGAAAAACATGAATAGCCTATATTTTATACCGAATTTGTTACACTCGATAAATTGTGGGTGATACCGCGAGATACCAATCAAATAATTACCCACGCGGCTTTTGATTTTACCACGTTCAGTTAAATAAGCTTGTTGAACCATGGGCAGTTTCCTGCCAAGTGTTAATTTTACGTATTTAATAAAGAATTGAGAGAGTATGTCGAAACTCACAGTTTTTCTTATTCTTGCTGTCCAACTTCTGTTCGCGTTCTGCCTTCATCTGCTCCGCCGGCGTGTCGTCAACGAACGCCTTGCCTTCCTTGATGAGCTTTTCGCAGAAGCCCAGCATCAGGTCGAAATACTGGGACGTGTGCGTGAATAGATCCGGCTTGATCTCCAACATCTCTACGTCTTCTAGAATCACCTGGAATTAAGAGAATAGATTAATGTAGTAGGAAAGGAAGGAACTAATGGCGCTAGTGTTCCAAAAATATGTAGCGGGGAATTATCAATGTCGCTATCTCAATTCGTCTTTCTGCCTTTTTTTACGTCAAGGTCTTTAAGCTGCTGAAACGAAAATTAGAGCCGAAAATCTATTCTATAAAAAATACTGTAAAGATAAAATATCTTTGAAATGACACAAAATAATATGCGGAATCTTTTATACTTATTAAAAACATGAGACAATCTGATAATCCAATTTCTACACTCCACTTTTTATCTGTAGGATCATCATTGGCTAAAAAAATATTTTTCTTTCACTAACAGCCATAAAGAGTAAAAAAAAAAACAAAACAATAAAAAATTGTGAATTCTCAGATAATGATGGCAACGCGATAAATTACCTTCTCAAACTCAGCATTTTCCTTAGCGGGATTAGTGTCATCAAATCTCATGATGAGTTTGCCCTGGAATGCTTGCTGGTAGTACTGGTTCAGGAGAGCTGCCTTAGCATGGCCAATATGCAGGTAACTGGAAAGAAATCATCAATACATAGTAGAAAACAAAGTGTCTGTTCCTATGTATGCTTAGATCTTTAAATGTACAGATTTAGATGCGGTTTTCTTTAATAGATATAGTGATTTTAGATGAAGGTGTATATGTGGAAAACATGCATATAATAGTAGAGAAACATTGTTAATAATAGCAGAGAAAGAGAAATATTGGCAAAACAATGATTGCCAGATGAGCTATTAATGTTCTATTAACAAATCCTACAGACAGGACTTAACTATTAATATTGATTACGAAATAGTATAATTTTCCGAGCAAAATTATTTTGTTCTATTATACGCAACTTTTCCTAACAATTACGAACAAATACAACAACAAGAAAAATTCAGTGTAATCGGTTCATCCGCTCACACATGATAACTAAGAGAAATAGTGGTAACTTTTTGCATAAAAAGAATTAATTTTCATTTCCAAATATGTTTGCCACAATTCCTTCCGTAGTATGGATGCACTAGATACGCACTGGCGCTGGTGGAACAACAAAATAATATACAAGTAGAGAAATAGCTATAGAACAATACATTACCCAGAGGCCTCAGGTGGGAATCTGACAACAACTTGACCCATCTCAGCCTGAGGCAGATCGACAAATTTACCCTCCTGCTGGCGGCCGGTGGTGTTCTCCACTTGTGGGGACTTTCTGTAACAGTATGGTAACCACAATAACATTTGGTGAACTGAACTGGAAGGCCAAAAACGACAGAAACAGGTAAGCGTGTCGCGAGCCTGTAGTGGCTCTGTGCACTAGCAGAGCGTACTTTACATTACAACAATATTCTCAATAACAATAGACTTCAGAAAATTTTAAGTTGAAGTTTAATATTTATGGCAATATTTGCCGTAGACATTAGAGTAGAGTTCCCAAGTGGAGATGCATCTCGCAGATGGCAAATGGTGTAGGATGATCTCATAAAAATGGGTTTGATGCAACTTGTGTACTCAAAAATGGGCTTAGTACCTAGTAGACTATGGACCATACAAAATTTTGGTAAACCCAGGAGTCTTTTTATTGACTTATCCTTAGTACAGACTATACTGATACTAAACCATATATCTGCATATTAGGTAGATAATATAAAGATGGAAACTATAACTACCTTGTAGATGCCTTATTGATAGTTTCTACTACATCCTTTGGCAGGTCCTTGAGGGCCTTCGCAATGGCTGGCTGAGCTTGTATCAGTTTGTACCATCTTGCTATATTTGCTGGTGGCTTAGTATCTTTGAATTTACTGGATGCTGAAATTATAAATAATAATAAATCTGCATTAGAAATTTCACTTAAATGCTGAAATGCTGAGCATTAACATTGACCTTCACTGTAAGTAATCCTGAGTTCTGGGGACTTTCTATACTTCACATTGTCTTTCTTTGGTGATGTATCATCATTTGTTTTAAATTAATTACTTATACATGCTGCCCATTCAAAAAACTAAAAAAACCATTCTGTTGGTTTGAGTCAAGTATCCATGAAAGAATTAAGTGGGGTAGACAGATGCACTTTAAAGATTTACTTTTACAACAGTACTTTAGTCTAGATACAAAGTAAAGTTAAAAAACACAATATAACAGACTTATCAAAAAATATATTACAATAATAATCAGCCATTGTAAAAACCAAGCCATTTTGTTGAAATGACACAAATATGAGTCACAGTTGGCTTTCAATAAAAACTCTTTCAATAAAAACTCCACAAAAATGTCTACTATACTACTGGAAATAGTTTTCTGAATCTATTTTGATTATCATTTAGAAAGATACAACAATCAAACTCACTAAATTAATTCAATGAAACAGCTTACTTTTATGATTAATACAATACAATAGCTATGATTGTAAGGTTTATGTACAAACAATATGTGCATCATAACTCAATATTGTTCACCGGGTATATGTGCATCAATTTCTGTTCTACTATGCCTATTAAACTGTTCAAGACACCACACTCAATAACAAATAACTTTAAAGAAAAATAAACAGACTTCACTCAGTAAAATATTAAGGCTTAGGGTTTTCTCATGAATGCCTTTGTAGGAACAAAACAAAATTTAAAAGGGACCAAATGGAAAAGACCTGCTTTGAAACAAAAACAGAATCATATAAATCAATTCACCCAGTCAATAGTTTTAAGGTAACAAATATAAAAAAATACTTTTAAATTAAGAATCTCTCCTTTTTAAAAGTTGGTTAAAAATATTAAAATTCTACAGTGTCTTACCCGTGTCTACATTGGTTAAATTCTATAAACTTCATCAACATAAGCTTACCATAGAGTACACCAAAGACAGCCAAATCTGCTGCAGTCAACGACTCACCCACCAAGTAAGTGAGTGGACCAAGAGTTTTATCCAAATACTCAATAGACTTGGGCATCTCATCTTCAAGGATCAAGCTGAATGTAAGCCAGTGGTTCAAACTCAGCTTTTGTAGCGGGGAGAGTGATTTATTGAATGCATTTTCTAGTATCCTTATTAAATCATTACTGTTTCCATATTGAGCAGGTTTTTGACTGCCCGCGAGTGTTGCAGTTGATTCGGCCCCCCACACAGCCTCTACACTCTTAGACAGAGACTTATAGTACTCCACAGCTAACCAACCACCTGAAATATCACAATTGACGATATTTATAAAACTTTCTTGAGAAGTGTATCTCAAATGATGCAATATAACCAATTTATTGTATGAAAATGTTAGTCATACCAAGAGGCGGGTTAGATTTATTGCAAACTACTTTCATTGTGGTTGTATTTGCAGGGAATTTCGCTTATAATAGGGGTTTATTTGAAATTAATTTAATCTTGAAACACATGAGCCTGCACCGCACACGACAGCACCAGACAGAGACCTGTCAAAGTCATTTGTCAAAAGTGTCACACATGTCAGTCCCAGGAATATTGTGTATGCGAAGCAGAAGCTGTATAGATGCGATCCCACGCACAAACTATATAGGGTACTGACGAACTATACTTAACTAGGTGGTCCCACGTACTATTATAATGTGATTATAATATTTAAATGTGTGTGGGTGTGTATCGGAGGCCTATTTTTCTGTTACATGAATTTTGTCCACAGACATGTCATGTTATGCATGACACGTTGCTTGTTTGCTCACTTTTACTTTAGAAGATCTTTAACATGCACCTGGCATTGAATTCCGTCATTTATTTCGACATCCATCATCACCCAACCTTTATTTTTATGTAAGTAGGTACGTGTAATGCTTATAATAATATGTATTTGTGATTATATCCAGAGCTAACGAAGACGGACAATTTTAAGAACCACTTTGTGTGATGACTTTCCACAAAAACAAAAAAGTGGGATTTAATGCAAAAAATGTATTGGGGAATATTTATTCATTTTTGTCTGTCATTATTGTCACATATATATGGACACATGACGTGACGGCAGTTAGAATGTTATTCTGTTAGATAAAGTTAGACAAACACATCTAGACTCGCAAGCCGCGTACCACCTTCAGTCTCTTTCCTATCAAAATGTATTGAATTCGATGTGAATTAATCTGCTACGCAGTGCGGGACAGGATTTTTCTCTTCGTCTTTCACTTTTTCATGTCGTCCATATTGTTGTCTCGTTTTCTTATAAACGTTAGTTTCGGATTGCAGGTCTAATGTAGATAGTTATTTTTGGTCTGAGGAAATAAACGTCATGAAAAAATCATTCAAAATGTCGTGGTAGCGCATGTGACATTCACTTTTTTATCAATCATATTGAAAGTGAAAAATATGACAGTAGACTGACAGTATTAGATATAAAAATGCAGAAGTCCCCTGCCAAATACTTTTAAAATAATATAAATATATTTTGGAATTTTACAATACCTGAAATGGTTATTGATAGTTCACTTCTGTGTCAGCATTTATCATGAACTTATTTATCTGTTAAATAGAATGCAATAGAAATATCATTTAGGAAAATTGGCAATTTCAGTAATTTTATAGCTACTATTGTGAAGCCAGAGGCAAAGCCTATTCAGTAAACAGGAAGATGAAACGACAGAATGTCCGTACACTATCTTTAGTTGTGTGCACGTTTACATATTTGATTATAGGAGCAGCTGTTTTTGATGCCCTGGAATCAGACACTGAAAGAAAAAGATGGGAGATTTTGTCAGGTAGGTTCAACCCTCCTAGCACAGAAGAAAGTAAAAAATATTTAAATTATTCGTTTTTAAGTCTTTCTTGGTGCGTATGCTAGGGTTTGGCCATATTTTAGAAGGGATACAATGATAATGTAATTGTAGCCTGTGCAATTTCTAGTTATTCCTCAATGTAGATTCATTAGGTGTTCAACTTCACAACATTAGGTATAGAATCATGCCAGCCCACTGAGGGACTGCTGGACATAACCTAGTCCACCCCAAAGGCTTGCTACAGTAATTGGTCTCGGCATGGCTAGTGGAGCTGGGGCGTAGGATCTGTTTACTTTGGTGACTATCTATGTGGTTATAACAAACATAACACTACTATCCTGTTGCAGATATGAAGAATGGTTTAGTTCGTAAGTACAATATCTCAGCTGAGGACTACCACATGATTGAAATTGTGATCATAGAAAATAAACCTCACAAGGCTGGCCCTCAATGGAAGTTTGCCGGAGCATTCTATTTTGCTACAGTGGTATTGGCTATGATTGGATATGGCCATTCTACACCAGTAACTGTTGGCGGAAAGGCCTTTTGTATGGCTTATGCTATGGTAAGTTATAAGTACTGGTAGGCAAAAGAGACAAAAGAAGATTTGCTAGGATTGTGAAAAGTTTCTCTGCGAAATAGGTGTGTCCCACTGTATGTGCATACATATGTAACCCACTTGTTGAAATTAGCATTCATGCATACATAGTGTACAGTAGTAGTACAGTAACCTACAACAGTAGTACACACATTTACAGTCGACTTCTAGCTAATAAAGTAGCTCAGTTGTCAATATTTTAATTCTTTACTATATTTATTTACTTTTTTTATTACTTTACCTATAGTATTCCTTTTTTGTTGCAGGTTGGTATTCCCCTGGGGCTGGTGATGTTCCAGAGTATTGGCGAGAGGTTAAACAAGTTTGCATCAGTTGTTATAAGGAGAGCCAAATGCTACCTCCGCTGTAACACCACAGAGGCGACAGAGATGAATCTTATGTTTGCTACAGGAATGTTGTCCTCTATTATAATAACTACAGGTAAATGTTACAAATGTATACAAATACTGTGTTGTACATAACTTTTGGTTTTTGTTTGTCCTGATGTCATTCATCATAATTTTCCTGCTCTTATCCCACACTAGGTGGGGTCGGCGCAACACGTTTCCTTTCGCCATTCGCCACCTTTCGCACACTACTGTTGTCATTAACCCATATATACACAGACAAATAACTACACCTTACTTGATTTGGACTTTAATCACAAAGTCACAGAGTTCAAATTGAGGTGTCAACCTCCGAGTACAATGGGTTAAGGTCTCCATAAAAATGTGACATTCTAGTAGTAAAGCTTTTTACCTAAAGTGGTTGAGGAAAATTTATGCAACTCCTCACTGCCCCCACTGTTGAAGTCCGATGGGGTTCTTGCACTCTCCACCCAGGACAAGGCAAACTTAAGAATTCATTTTCCACTAAGATTTTACATTTACCCTATGACCTTAGGTACAGTTGGCCTAGTAAGTGGTTTAACAGTCTTGATCACACTTCCTGTGTTACTGAAACTTGTAGTTTTATTATGACAAGTAAAAAAATATCGTTGATTTCTAATAAAATAACATTATTTTATTTCATTACAGGAGCCGCAGTGTTCTCGAGATATGAGGGCTGGAGTTACTTTGACAGTTTTTACTACTGTTTTGTAACACTCACAACAATTGGGTTTGGTGATTATGTTGCTCTTCAGGTAACTTTTTAATTAAATTAAATATTACTTTGTCTATAACTTGTACTTCATTTAATTTGTGGTGTCAAATACTGGCCTCATAAATTCAACATATGAATTTTTGAAGTTGACGGTGGTTAGATAGGAACTGAACCTAGTTCCGGGTGATTTCCGGTATCCCGGTTGTCGAAACCCCGCGTGTGGGAGGTACCAGGGTCCGCATTTATTTATTGCTGTAACTCGTTGGGGTGACAGTTACTATCCTACAGTCTATTTCAAATAGCAAGTGTCCTGTGACATACATATTAATGGGGAATTTTCAAACTCCAAAAGTTTCTTATCTAGATGTCGGTAGTAGATATCCAGAGGGACTTCTGTCAGTTATATTTTAGTGCGTTTTTTATTATTTGGGTGAGTTATTTCGACTTCAGACACTTTTATAACATGTAGACAAACAATAAAAAAAATTACTGTCGTCTTCAATACGGACTGCTTGAAGTTAGTAATTTCGTTGACATTTGTCCCCCTAATACAACTAGCGCCATCTGCCATAACTAAGAGAAACAGGGGCCCTGAAAATTCCCCATTATTACCATTCGACGAATTTAAGACTACAGTAAGTAGTAAGTTAGTAAAACATAATATGATGATTTACAAAAAAACTTTGCACTTTCTGTTTGAAGCTGTTTGCTGCCGAAATGCGTAAGTCAGCAATTCCTAAATGTCACAAGAGACTTGATATATGAATAATGAATTAGACTGCAGTATAGTTTCATAGCTCGATTTTCGTTAGTGACATACTCGTTTGCGCCGTATTCACGAGCAAAAAAAAATAACACGCGCCGTGATATAAAAAAAACCGACTGTATAAAAAATCTGTATTTAACTTTATTTTTCTTAATCTTTATTTTATTCAGGAACTTTGGTACCCAAAGTGACAATCTGTATTTATTTATTTATTTATTTACACACACAAACAAACATTACATATTAACAGTTTAGCCTAATGCGTCATTACGCAATAGGCTGTACAATACTAAATGTATGTAGTTATCAATCAATACATAGTATAAAACAATGTCGCTTTCCGCTGTCTGTCTGTTTGTTTGTCTTCTTCTTTAAAACTAGGTAACGGATGTTGATGCGGTTTTCTCTAATGGATAGAGTGATTTTTGAGGAAGGTTTATATGTATAATACATGCATATAATAGTAGAGAAACACTGTTATTAACGTATTTTGGTAAAACAACGTTTGCCGGGTCAGCTTGTATAATATAAGTTGTAAATTACAGAACGACCAAGCGCTGACGGGCAAGCCCGGCTACGTGGCGCTGTCACTGGTGTTCATACTGTTCGGGCTGGCTGTCGTCGCCGCCAGCATCAACTTGCTTGTGCTGCGCTTCATGACCATGTAAGTACAAATATTGTAATTGTTCAATTAACAATTATCAAGATCACAGACATATGTACGGTCGGCCAAGAAAATGGTCTATCAGTTTCGATGACACTTCCTGTGTCACTGAAACATCAATAAGGTAGAGTTGGTATATTGTGACAAGTGAACAATGAACCTTCATGTCTAATGACATTCATATGATTTTAGTACTTACACTTTTCACTTTATCCATAGTCATCGCAACATATATATGTACATCATTCACAAATATAACATACATCATTTCATACAGTACTTTTCACCTTCTCGGCAAAGTATTTTTTTATCAGTATGAACAAGCGTTTGACCACCACCCTGGCTGACGTTAAGCAGCGAAGTAAGGGGTAATAAAGTTCTGTCATTATTAACCCTTTGCCAGACCTTGTTTTTTTTTCATTCATTGGTTTTACGCTGTATTTCAACAGTTTAAGGTTCAACATAAAGTTTGATCTATATTCCCTTTGCCTCGTAAAGGGTTAAAATAGACTTACAAAAAAATTCCTCAAACATTATAAAACACAATAACGTGACCACTTTATACAGGCAAGCGGAGACTCTACGCGAGGAAGAAGCGAGCGCCGGCTCGCGCTCTCTGCTACCTCTAGAGCGTCCAATGCGGCCGCACGACGACCAGGCTTCCGTACGTACCTTTTTT
>SJJU01002648.1:0-20243 GCA_012932125.1 Conopomorpha cramerella | reverse complement strand
CCCATTACATCACCCATATAAATCTCTTTCGTCAATCGACTTTCATCCATTCTCTCCATATGTCCAAACCACCGAAGCATGCCCTTTTCAATCTTGGTAACTACGTCTTCCTTCAAACCGCAACTTTCTCTTATCACACTATTCCTTATAGCTCAACATCAGTTGTCTAAAAAAGTATGTATTATACGTGGGTTCATCTCTTCCTAGTTAGGCTCTAGATTGCATTTCAGGACATCGCCGAAATATGAGAACAAGTTCGGTCTATTGACCGGATAGGTAAATGTTTCAAAGTGAACGTGTCTTTTAACCCTACGTTAATAAAACACGTTTGACATAGGAAGATCTAGAAATGTGGTGTGTTAGGAAAGACGAGAACCCAATTATGAATGTTTGGCCTATAAAATGTAATATAAAAGTTATGACAGGTCTACTCAATTTGGTTAAGACTGACACAGCACATCGGCATAGTTACACTGCGTTTATAGGCAATGCCCATGTTTTGCAAACCGTTTCTTTAAAAATAAAATATTATTGATGGCCGATGTGGAATGAAAGTCTTACACTGGTAGTCACGAATGGGAAAGCGCACCGTGCGTAGAGCTGTTCATCATCAGCCACAACACGGCCGTTTGGGATGAGAGGCTATCCTTTCATGATTATTTGGGCAAGCGGTTTGGCGGTGGCGGTTTAATTGTTGCGGGTTGTGGTTTAACGCACAAAGAGCGCTGCTGCCCGGCCTCGCCGGAGAGTTCCGGCGGTCGCCTCATATGACCTCCAAGACGGGAAAAGTTGGGCTGGGGTGGTGACACATGAATTTTACTCGCCGTTATCACACGGCTAGACCTAGGCTTATCCTGTTTGGATTACCAATGTACGGATTCATTTAAGATACGTAAATGGTTTAATATCTACTGATGGAAAGGCCAATGATGATTATGGTGATGACGTTGTAAGTTGTCTTACCTTCTGGTAGCCACGGTAGTCAAGCCATCCATTTTGTTTCAGGTATTCCGCTGTTTTAGGCATAACTTTCAAAACTCTACCCCGTGAAATTGTGTCCAATCCAATTATGAGGACGTTCCACTTAGGTTTTGTATTATTTTCCTTTTTTAATTTAATCTTTTTTGTAATCATGTAGGCGTCTTCGTAAATTGTCGTATACTTTTTATTTTTGGAAATTGAACAGGACACGGTTATCACCTCGTAATCGAAATTGATCTTTGTGCCGTTTTTAAATGGCTTTGTTAGCGAGTACCTGAAAATAACATTATAAAGTAAGGATTATTATGTATGTCTGAAGTTAAATCATTAAATAGTAACACATAAGCATTATTTGGAGTTATTACATACTACTTAGTCATCCAATATTTTGGTACGAGAAGAGTACGTATCAGTCCCAGACAGCGAGGTGTAAAGGGAAATAGCAGCTGTATTCTAAAAGGTGCCCTATGATAGATATACTGAATTAAGAAGGGATTATTAAACGACGAACTAGCCAATATCACCACAGAAAAGCAAAAAAATAAGCTTTGTTCATAAAGGCCCTGCACCTGATTGGCTAAACGATAACCAACCATACAGTTAATAAACAGAACTGTTCAATTAATCGACTGCGTTGTAAAATATGAGAACGAAGACCTTAAAGATTGGCTTAGGATAGAAGTAATGATAATGAAAGTGATGCTGCATATTATTCCGAACCGTAGCCACAGCGAGCGTTTATTCCCGTTTGTGACTTTAGCAATTCCTTACTGAAGGGGATTTTATACTTCTTTGTTCCAAAACTGGAACTAGTTAAGGAACATATGGGAATAAACAGCAGCGAGTTCGTCGGAGCGCATGTCTCTCTCTCTCTATCAATGCATCGATCTCGTGGGAGGGCAAGATGCTTGGTATGGGCTTGACTGGATGTGTGGTTGGCAAAAATACTGCTCTGTTACTTTTGATAACACTTCCTGTGTCATTAAAACGTCAACAACGTAGAATTCTTACGTTGTGACAAGTCAAAACTTTACTTAAATGTTGCACTTTACAAAAATGCATTCATGTGATTTTCACCTTAAGACCAGATTGTTGGCCGACTGTACCTCGCGCGAACTTTCATTGTGAACATATCTTTTTTACATGACGCAAATACTTTTCAGCTGTAATTGTATTTCGATTAGTATAGTTCGTGCATTTCATGAATGCGCGCGGGCCTTAGATGTGTGTGTGGCAGTTTTGTTCGTTTGAACTGTCAACTAGCGTATCCATATACGACTCACACATCTAAGGCCCGCGCGCATTCATGAAGTGCACGAACTATATATATCAACCTTTTTGCATGGCGACGAGACTTGATGACACTACAAAGACATATCAGTAAAAGAAACTCAGCAAGATTTGCCTTACTTAATTTGAGAATCCTCGTTTCCAGGCACTGTTGACCGCATCACGTACTGATAATAACATTTCAATGGATACTTTGTGTAACTCTCCATGATTTTGCTGTCTATTATGAATTGTATTTCCTTGTCGGATATTTTTTTGATATCGATTGCCCTTTTACCGCAAAATGGTTTCCGTCCACTCGGCTTTGGGTATTTTATAGTTTTGATGTAATTAGGTATTTGACATGCTTGCGTGTCGAGAAGTAAGTCGTCCCTTGAGTCTTGCGCTACTTCTGAAACATTTCACAACAGACGTGTAAAATAAAAACAAATACATTTCATGCCTTTTAATTCCGACCGGACCGGAAAGCCGGGTAGGCAGAGGCACTTGCCATTCAAATGCCCACGGTTCATCAAATGCCAACGTGACAGGGTGTGAGCCCATAGCCGTTACAGGGTGTGTGTGTTGTGTTGTACGGGTGTCATCACGATGTTTTGCTGATGATGCGTACATAGGCTCTGAAAAGAGTCCCATTGGTACACGCCCAGGAGCCGGACTCTAAACCGCATTGTAAGTATCCGTCCAACTAGACCACAGGCGCTCTAAAAAAATATAAAATGTTATCTGTTTTCCATACTATTAATAAAGCAGTAAGTATTAGATAATTAAGTAGGATTTACAAGAAGGTTAGATACCTACCGTCTACACCTATTCATAAAAAAGTTAAAACTTTGACTAACGAGTAGACGTACTTATATCGACCAGTTTGTCCTTATTTAGTGTACTTTTAACCACTTTTGACTGTTCTAACTTGTCCTTTAGGATAGCGAAAGTTACTTTATCGAATGAGATATCAATAACTGGCCAATAAAAAAACGTAATATTGGCTAATTAAATTTGTTTTTATCTTGATTTTGTGAGCTCTCTCTCTTTTAGTTTCCATACTATCAACGATATAAATCTTAACTTTATCAGTTTAATCGCCATTTCGTTTTCTCTTGATAACAATTACGCATGAAGCGAAAGGGAATTTTTAACCGACGAAAAAACGGAGGAGGTCCTCTTTTTTATGTAACTATATGAACACTCATAACTTTTTGCAGGACAGTCCGATTTTGTAGATTCTTTTTCTTATTTTCAAAGGTGGTCTCATATTTTGTACCGAAAATCAAATATATTTTTTTTAGGACCGCCGAAAGACCTTTCGGCGGTAAATTTTCTTTGCGAAAAACTACCTACTGTTATGATGGTGACTATAAATTATGAATAAATTATCGAGTAGTTATTGAAAGATTTACTTTATACTGCTTTACATAACAGAAAATTGAAAAAAGAACTGTCTTTTAAAGTTAAGAATATAAATGGGTCATTTTACTGAGACCAAAACACAAATCTTAAACCGTGTGAATTACTATCAATAATCAAGTTAACATACAGTATAATTATGACGCAGACACTTACCTAAATATCTTCCAGAAATGTTTGTCTTAACAGTTCTTATGTCGTAATTAAAATCGTACTTTGGTTTAGAGAGCTGGTTGAGGAAATGAAGGTACACCGTCATACAGATCAGCAGCACGACCGCCAGCGAGCCCAGGAGACGGTGAGCGACCATGATGAGACCACGCTCAGTTTCCTGGAGGTAAGAATTTATGACCCCTATAAGATACGGCAGAAGCTCTAGAATCAAGAAAGATTAATTTAAGTTAAAATATGCTTAATTTGTATTCATTATTATAATTCTCTCTCTATTGTCATATCTTTCTTAACACAAAATCAAACAAAGACTAGTATATAGCCACTTGATCAACACATACTTTGAACCTTATTGAATGTCTTCACTGGAATTATCTGCAGATTTCAGAGAAGTTATCACAGAATAATAACATAAGGTATTTAACACTACGAAACACATACCTATTAAACAGTAAACAAGAATTTCACATTGTACTTAAAAACTAGATTTTATGATAAACATCACCCGGGTTTATGTGATGAAGTCTGTAATTATTATAGTAATAAACGTCCATAGAGTCCAAAATCCATCAGAACAGCACCTAACCTTTTCTGATTAAGAGCCAAAGCTTAAATGAGTTTAGAAAAGTAAAAGTTTGTCCCTACATTGGTGCCCATGAAGTCATCACCAGCAGCCTAACCTTTATTTTAGAAAAAAAAATGAAAAGTTTATCCAGAAATAACTCACCCATTCGATAGTTATTAGCCTTTAATACATTAATGTCACCAAAACCCTTGGTTTTATTGTGTGGTTTAAAAAAATTACACACACGACTCTTTAAAACCAAGACGATGTAGGCAGAAGCACTTGCGAAGCAAATGCCCTTACTAACCACAAGAACAATAGTCTGAAGGTAAGGCCAGTACTTACTGCCATAGATAGCAACACATACAACATTATTATTTTAAATGTAATTTTTATAATTCTGTGAATGTTTTATGACTGTTAAATGCACTTTGAATGTACCTACTATTACGATGTTACCGCATTAGGTCAACCCTGTCATGGTAATGTTTGTATATTTAAATAAATAAATAAAAACATTCAGCGTGACGACTTTTTAAAGCCACGATGCTATTGCCTACACATCTTTCGAAGATGTATTTAAGGTTGTGTCTGGAAGAGCGCTGTGTAATGTTTAGAATGTTTTACGCATGGATGCCATCGTCGAAACTGAACCAAATTTAAATAGCAATAAGTACTAGCTTACAAACAAAACAGTTCATCCAAATCGGTTCACACAGTCAAGTTTTGAAAGTAACAAACATACAAAACTGTCGTATTGAGAAGCTCCTCCTTTTTTTAAGTCGATTAAAATACTAAGTACTTGGTACGGTATTGGTCGCGTTGTTTCAGAGGCCGCGCTGTTTTTTGTGTTAAATAAAGTCAGGTAAGTAAAAAGCACATCAAAATCTATTGCGTAGTACTAAAAAAAAAGCATACATAGGGATAGAAAGGTGGAGGCGGATGATAGGATAGAACTGAAAGATTCTGCATATAGCGTCACGTCCCACAGATCGGGATGAAAAGTCCTATGTCCGTCTCCTGATTCTAAGCTAACTTCCCACCAATTTTCAACCAAATCGGTTCAGTCGTTCTTGAGTTCTAAATAGTGCAACTATTTTGTGTAGTAGGTATGTTATTATATAATACTTTCTGCACCAATATTGTAAGCAACTGAACAAACTGACTCGCAGTATACAATTGATATTTGAAGAGATGTTTAAGGTCGCATATTGTGCTCGTGGGAATGCAGAGCTGTGAGCGGAGGATGATTCGATAATATTTATTCCTTTCTCGTTTGTAATAAATAATATTTTATTTTTAAATGTTATACTTACCTACTTTTAAGAAAGTGAAGACATTTTCGTCTCTCATCTCGTAATACGTTCGACTGCGCTATTACTTTCTGTAACGCGTCGTAATAAATATTTAGGAAAATCTATTCTTGATCGAAACTTCAAGTCTCTAGATCCCTTGGTAGATTTCAAATTTATTTCTCCATTCTCAATTATTTGGTGGGTACACAGATGCTAGTTCTGTAATCTGGTGTGTTATGGAAAATATCACAGCTATATCAAAAAAATTAAGAAAACGGACCCAAATAAGGTGTTGGAATTATTAAATTATAAAAAAAAAAATTGCGTAGGTATATTGGAAAAAGCTAAATTGGCACGAGAAACCGAGGGCAATCAAAGAGTATTTAAAAATAACCTTACAATTATTACTACTATTGATTTATCTGTTTCACATCACATTGAAACTGTTTACTCAAATGGTGCTTGTTCAGTAATTCAGTAGTATATTGTACTAGACGACTCGGTGAACTTATTGTCACCTTTGTGTAAAACGTGTGTCGAAAACCAACTGCAATCTTTACACTTATTTTTAATCTTTATTTACTTCTATTTAAGAACAGTTTGAATTCGAAAATTAAATTATCGTTTTTAATATTTTTACGAATCTCAGCTTTTTTTTTCGCCGTCGCTTAGACTTAAAAAAATAATTGGTTACCTCAATTCAACCGTATGTATAGTTATTTTTGTTTGTTCACGGATATATTCGTCGTTTATGAACCGAATTTAATGCATTTTTAAGAGGTTTGATGATGACACACCAGATAAATCAATTAGGATTATAACCGGTTTTTCGGAAAATCTTTCTCTTTAAAATTATTTAACTTTCCCTCAACTTTTACAAATATTTCCGCAAGACGCACATTACCCTTTTGCGGTGGACTTTCGTTAAATCGGTCCAGCCATTATCAAGTTATAGCGAGACAAACGAAAAGCTATTAATTTTTACATACCATATACCACCTACAATGGGTGAGCGCCATTCGAAGATTAATCGTTTATTTGCGTGAATAAATACTATTAAATTACATAGTAGCTACTGTAAGTCAGTAAGGGTACAAATATACCATTTTAACTAATGGTTAAGTACAGTCAACGACAACCACAACGCATTTTTTTATAGAGCCTTCATAGATTTTTTTTTCTTCCTAACGTTTATGCCAGTTACTCAATCTGCTTGCGCGGGCGGACCCATGTTTCTTTTATTTATATAGAGTGACGGTAATAGGTAGGTATCATTCTTTATCTGACGCTAAATTCACCGAATTTGCTACCTAAATGGGTATGTAATAACCTATACAAAAATCATAATTTCTCGAGATAACCCTATAACGACGATGGGCTCACCCCCTGTGACGTTGGGTTAAATACGCTTGGTGAACCGTGGCCATTGCTTTAGCAAGTTCCTCTGCCTACCCCGCTTTGGGATTAAAAGGCGTGAAGTGTATTTATTTTTTATTTAATTTTTATAACCGATACCTACAGCTTGACGCGCCTACTGAAGTTAAGTTGCGAGTTTGACACTTGTTATAAAAATATTGGTATTCCAGTAATTTTAAGCCAAATGTCTCAGTCAGTCCTTGACTGAACCCATTAGAGTAATTGCGACATAATGGGAAGGACTAACAAACTATGTGTCCGAGTTAGACTGCACGGATGGTTTTCAATTTCAACAACACTTTTCAAACGCTTTAGGAAGGAAAATCTTTCTAAGAATACCTGCATAGAATATAACTGACTCAACACTATAACGGCCCACTATCTATTATGTTAGGGGTAATTGCATTCGTTTTTGTAGGAATACTGAAACTCTTAATCTAAGAAGGTTAAAAGAACTAATGGATATTGTCGGCAATGCTTTGAAAGGATCGCTCTTTACTGTTAAAAGGCATGTACACAAATTACTTAATAAGAAGATTAATATAAAAATACTTACGACTTTCGATGTATTTTCCAACTGTGCCTTAAATATATGAACATTTAATACGACACACTGTGTTCCATGTATTATAGAAACAACCTTTCCACACGGCTTCACCTCACTTTCAGTGTCAATTAGCTTCTCAATATGAACACATCGTCACATGAGTGTGGATGTGAACTGAGTATTTTGCCTCGTTTATTTGATAATATACGTACTATTGTGCGATAGTAAAATAACGAGTGTTCGACGCGTGGGCATTGCGCACACGATCTCTACTGTGCTTGAATTATGAATTGAAATCGCTGAAAATTTTCAACTTTAAGGTCGATTATCGTGTAGCGACGATGTCTACACCTGTTGACGGGGCTCCTGTTAGCACTTATATTATACACATTATACATTTCCAAACATAATGTGTTAAAATACGAATAAATACAAATATCTGTTTCGGTGGGGTGTTAAAAACCATTACTTTTTCTACCCTCGTTTCTTCATGCGTGATCAATTTCTAAAATTACAGTATTAACTCAGCGCGTCCCCAGTGGAACTTGTGATGGCTAGGGTTGGGCCTTGCCCACTACGCTACCTCAATGCGCTTTATTGAACTGCAACGCTATTTAATTAATTAGGGATACTTGTAGGTAAGGCCGTGGCAAATGGATTCATTTTAATTTTACAGATGGTTTCATATTTCTCCGGTAGGATTTCGGGCCTTTGTTGCAGCTTGGTGGTTAGATAAGTCAACTTGCAATGGGAAAATTGGGGGTTTGAGCCCCCTTACCGTCGTGTAATAAGTCTCTTTTTCTGAACCTGTTAGCCTAAATTAACATAACACTTTTAGCGAGAATTATCAAACAGCTGATGAAGCATCTAAACGCCACCTTTCAGGACAAAGATGATCTAGGAAATACGATTATAATGCTCTTAAACTTTCTAAATGTTTACTGGGAATGGTAGATTTCAGTTTATTTATATTGAGGTATAATTAAGAATAGGAGAATTTAGATAGGCAGGTGCAACTTGTATAGTTTGTGGTAGGTACTAGGAATCTTTATATTAGGAGGTACTAAGTACTTAAGTAATATGACGTAAGCTGTAGGCAAAGATGAGTTCACATCTTATAATTAAAGCCTTACGTTCAAATACCTATTACTTGAATAATTTAATAGCAGAAATTATTGTGCGTCGAGATAATCGCCGAGGAATCGTGAAACGTGTGTATACCTATAAAATATTACCATCACGTTAGTTTACGTTAAATACTAATAAACGGACAGTTCGCTAGGACTAAGAAAATGACCTTTGAGGCCACCGTGCCTGCAAAGTGCAAGGTTCTTCCATCCAAAAAGGGATTATGTTCGTGAGCTTATAGATTGATGTTCATTTATAATGTAAATATTAATATCAGTTAATTAGCTTCTAGAATATACTTGACAGACTTTTGATCTTTGTCGAAATCCTCATTCTCCATCCAATCTACATCCTCACGGGTGTAGAGCCACCAAGATTGCTGTGGAAATATCTAATGCTGATAAAACATATTGTTTGTATCGTTTTTTACTTACTGCACAGCCTTCTCTGACTTCTGGACCAGAGATCGTGATTACCTAACATACTTACGAATTTAAGTCTTTCTTTTTCGTTTTTGAGCACAATTGTACTACATACGACGTAAATATTTTTTATTTCCAATAGTAGCTTTTTATGGACACGGTACAATCTGCTGGCAATTACAAAAATGCTTTTTACCGGACTTCACGCAATGTCCTTGATCCTCGTTATTTTTTATCACACTCACAGGACCGACTATCCTCCAATCTCTTCGCGATTTAGCAACAGTTGCTTCACACGTCAAGTTCGATGGAGACATGACGAACGCCACCACATACATGATTGTCTTTATATCTCGCTTGAAGAAATGTATCCGGAGTATTTCTAACAAGTTCATTTCAGAACATTGCCAACATTTCTTAGTTACTATATTCTCGGCCATACGTTTTATGTGGTCAACGACATGAAATATTGCTTCTACTCCAATAATGTCGTTAATTTCTAGCGAGTGTAGTTTATGGCATGGGCACCATTTGTCTGATATCCCAACGTTTTCACAATTCCGCTGTTCATCAGTTAGGCTGAACAAACTGTGACATTTTTTACAACCATCTGCAAGTCTTACGAAATCTACATTATTTTCAGGCAACATGGCTATATGGAGGATTGTGTTATACAAATCATAAGGAGTCAATAGTCTAGCTTGGTTTGCCTGAATTATTCTATAGTAGTTAGTATTCTTTACACGTCCGTGGAATTTGGCGGGTATGTGCATGAACATAAATGGAAGCCTTTCCTCGTAATATCCCGACATAAGGAGTCGATCCTTGCCCAAGCGAACTCCATGATTACTGACGAACATAACAAACGTGTTGAACATGATTCCACTGTATGACAAGCGGTTTAAGAAGTTCTCAAGTAACTTATCTGCAATATTTATCGAACTGTCGCTTTGGCTCGGAGAATTCATCAAAAACATTCCAAAGAAGGAATCATTTCTATAAGTATTTACAAAATCGAATGCATAATCTAAGAGTTGTTTTGCTGACGACACTTGCCCAGTACACGGTAAAGAATGATTCATTAGTGATCCTCTTTTCGCTAAATTTGAATACATGTAGTGATCAGTTGGTGGATTTTTAAAACTATAGGATCCACTAAAAATGCCGGTGCCAACGGAATCTTCCCCATACGCAGTAACGTAACCTTTTTGTCTAAGTTTGCTCCAAATTATGAAACTATTGCAGCCATCCATATTGCCTGAACACTTCTTTTCAATTTCTTCCATTGTTTTACCACTGATCAGCGCCATCAAATTTGATAATGAACTACCTCCAACCTGAAAGGTCGAATAATTCATGACTCTACAAATAAATGACCAAAACGACATGTCCAGTCCGGTGATCTTGTGAATATACAATAGGGATGACGAATCCCAGTTCGCGGACAAAATGTAATAACGGGTATTATATAAGAACTTTTTCTTCCCGAACCAGTGTTGTATGTTGATATTTAGTTGTAGGTAGTTATGTGTGATATTTAATCAGTTGTTTCACACATCAAAGGTCTAGGGATCAAGAACATTTTGAGCTCTAAAAAAAACTAATCTATTTAAATCAAATCTAATCTTCTGGATTGGTCTCCTACCTAATTCGCCGTGCCTGTATCAATTACTTATCACCACATGTTGAATAAATTATGAATGAATTCTGTTGTAAAATATATTATTGATTGCAATCTTCTAAAATGTATTTGATCCCTAGACACTTTTGATGTGTGTATTATAAGTCAGACTGTATACAGTGAAACGATGAAAATTTACCGTACTATATCCTCGAAAAGAAATCCAGTAGTTCTCATCCAAAAATTTGAGTGTCCGAGGCATAGTCTCCGCTATCCTGAATAAGGACATTGAGTCCATTCCCAAAACAAGTATGTTGAATTTATCTTCGTACGTTGAATGTCCTTCCGGTCTTACATTGTTATTATTTTTGTTCTTATCTATAGTCATTTGCGTACTATCCTGTTTTGGTCGAGGTGACGGATCAGTTTTATTTATAAGTGCAAAAAAATCTTCATAAAACGCTATTGAATTTTCTCCCTCGACGGTATCAAAACACTGGACTATAAAGAAGTCAGACTGCATTGTGATTGTACTATAGTTCTTAATTTTTTTGCATTTTGAATATCTAAAACAATTACAAAATCTTTCAACCATTTTTTTCTGCGATGTATTATGTAAAATGATAATTAAGAAAATAAACACTCACCTTAAAGTGTCAACAGTCGGATATTCCAAAAATCCTAAGCAACAATAACTGAAATTTATATTTGTTTGTTTCAAGCCTTCCACATCTATATTCACTTTAACTTGGTTGGGACTGTTAAGGACTTTTGTTATTTTAACCAAGCGATTGCCGCACGATGCGCTTATATTTCTAAATATATTGGGTTTATTGTCGCGATAGTTCATTCCGTACATTGGTATAACACATCCTGGAGTGTCAATGAATGTCACTGTAACAAAGAAAAGTAACAGTAAAGAACACCTCCACTTTAGGTGTATTTACTAAATTTTATGATTCCTTTGTAAGAACGTGTTATATTTTATCAACAGTTCGACGAATGTTTAATCCAATGTACTTAAGAGTTACCTAGCGGATGACCACATCGCTGTATTAGGGTTTCTTATACACTTAACTGTATGTGTTTGAGATTTTTACGATGTTTTACTTTATTGAAAAAACTTTATTACGTGGCATAGCTAGAAAGCGAGCATAGCAAAACTAATTGCATAGCATAGGAATGGACTCGAAAGTTTAGTTGAGTCATTTGAAAAATTGCTCCTAATAAGCTATTAATGAAAATGAAAACCTCAATTTAGATGCCTTTTACGAATGCTCACCATTTCACTTTTCGTGTAGCTAAAAATTTAAACACAATATAACCAGAGTCAGAATCTTTTGCCACAAAATACTCACATTGTTGTCCAAAATCCTCTTGAAAGAAACTTTTTTCGTCATCAACGTTCCCGCTCTTCTTATAAATTTGATTGAGTGGAACATGGCTCATCGGTGTGCCTTGAACCAATCTGTTCCTGGCTATAGAATTTTGCCGAATCATCTCGTATTTCATTATAATGTGATATCTGACTTGTTGGGTGGGTTTGCTTAAATGGTGCTTATACCAAACTATGTAGAAGATTACTAGTAGGATACCAGTGAACAATATAATGATTGCAAGCGGGAATCGTGATTGTCTGATGCAGAACTTCTTCAGGCATGATACGATTCTGTGGATAGGTATGTTCCTTTTTATTAGAATTCTACAAGGCTTAAAAATATCGTTAGTAACTTTAAATCACTGGATTTAGTCAGGATAATAATGATAATACAATGAAAAAGGAATCTACCTAATGGAACCATGTGTTAGGCGATTAAATTGTATATTTCAGAATGGTATTTATAGATTCATACCTAAAGATAGGTCTTGATAATACGGTAATCACACCTTTAAAGATCACTAAACTTTTATGCATATTGTTTCGAACGAAATCACTCCGGGTTATTGTCACAGATATCCAATTAACAATGGGCAATCAGTCGTTCACTTTCATTAGGTGAATTTGTTTGTATTGTCTTCTTATATTTTTTATATGTTTTTGTTTTCATTCCTCTGTCTTCTGTTGTGTAAACACATCGTGAGTTATATTGTACCTAGATAGTTATTCATGTCATTTTATTATTGGATTTCATTGTTACTCTGACATAGGCCTCCCCAAAGGCGAACTACGAGGATCGGTGTTGTGCCTTTTTCCGCCATCGTGGGCCCGCAGTCTTTACCAACTCTTTAATTTTTCATTGTTTTATTCATTAACTTGGTTGTATCTACCTAATTAAAGAAGGCGAGGCCTTTTGATTCAGAATTTCACACACTGTTCTTCTTCCAAAGAGTCAGAATCTAGAGAGAGACAATAGATCTCTACCTGTTAGTAGGTACTTATAACCGCATACTTACTTAAATAAATGTAAGTATGTAGTTTTTTGACGCTTTTAACACATTTTACACATCGCATTGATTGTTTGGCGAGATCTATCTCTGACACTGACTGCATACAATTTATGGGCATGTCTAAGTAATGTACTGTAATACTTCAAGGACTGTGATATTGATATGAAAATATTACAATGATTTATCTGAATATGAAAATCTGAATTTACCACCCAGCAGTGTGTAAAAGTAAATGGGAAAAATGAAACAACAAAAAATTACGAAAGATTTTTATATTTTTAATAATTTACGAAATAAATAATCACATTCACACACAAACACACTATATTACAATAACTACACGTGACTCAATAATGCTTCGACTAATTATAATAATAGCTGATATATCGTACAAGTACTTCAATCAGGGTAACTTTGTCTTTCAAGGTAACATTACCTAGGATTTTCGTAGTGTTTTTAAAGATTTTAATCAATTTCTGAACGAAATGAATTATGTTGAATTCTTTTATTGCTATTTTCTTTTATATAGGTACGCGAGAATTATAAAAAAAAACTTAAATAGTACTTCAAAACTCCTAGCTAATGTTACTTTGAAAAACAAAGTTACCCTTATTGAATGTAACTTTATTGGAAAATTATATTATTTACTACATATAGTTAATTACTCTGTTTGATTAGAGAATGGTCAAGCGATTTAGGCGCTTACGAACTTTACTTCGCTTTCTCTAGAATACCATTATCATATCTTGCTTTCCTTATTTATTATAGGACCTTCTTTGTCATATCTCCTTTCTAACAAAAATAAAAACATAAAAATCTGTCTATAAACAAAGATATTATCCGCGAAAATCGGTTACTAATTTTCGTTAATTTGTTAAGCTAGTAACTTTAAATAAACAGGTTGGTTTTAAAAAAAGTATTTATTAATTTAATTTAGACATCTAACATTTTATTAATAGTTTAAACCATGTATTACGGCGCGAAATTAACAAGAGATAAACATATAGCTTACCTTCAGCTCGTGACCACGGCACATTGAACTGTATCGAAACGTCGAGCAAATAACGAAGGTAAGTTGAATACTTTGTCTTTGGTTAATTTCGCGCCGTTAAACTCGGTTTAAACCATTAATATAATGCCACTGCGTGTTTATTTTTTTAAAAGTAATATTTTGTTTTTTACCGACTTCAAAAAAAAGGAGGAGGTTCTCAATTCGTCTGTATTTTTTTAAATAACTAGTGGACTCAACAGACGTTGTCCTGTCTTTAGGCTATAACCTCCAGGGTGGCCTGTGCCCAGCAGTGGGTGTCATTTTTTTCTTTTATAAGAACCTTCTACTGTCATTAGTGAGCACAACAATGAAAGAATTAGCGAAATCGGTCCACCCGTTCCGGAGTTATGGAATGACAACGAAAAGTGGCTTTAATTTTTATATGTATAATAGATAACTACTGCACAGTTTCACCAGCATTATTAGAAATATGACAAGAAAAAAAAAAATCTGTCGCTCATGTCCCATCTCTTAACAAACACAGTAAGTATATTTTAATCAAAATTTTACATCTCGAAAGTGAAATACTCTTATGTCATTTAAATATAATAAGGTAGATTTATGATTATCTATAGATAAGAATAGAAGTGGTCTGTTGAACGGATCATAAAAATGATCTCTGTGATATAAAGAGAGTATTGACGTTATTATGTAACTCAAAAATACAATAAACTATGTTAGTAATAATAATAATGTCTGTTTATACGCCGCGTAAATTCCATTATTTCATATTATATTTTATATGGTTAAATAAAATCTCGGGCTTAGATGGTTTCCATAAAAGTACCTGTAAGATAATTTACATTACAGGTAATTTAAATACATTTTTTTCTTCAGTACAGTAGACCAAGAAAATTGTATGTCGGTTTTGATGACACTTCCTTTGACACTAAAACATCAATAGAAAATAACAAAAAATATAAGTATTGCAATATGGAATTTACACGCCGTATCAGTAATGGTAGATAATTATTTGCTTATAATCATTAACTTAAATAATATTTACAAATCTCATCGCACTGGCAGTTATAATACCTATTTAATTTAGATATCAACCATACAGAAATCTTCAGTCTTCAGCGTTTTAAATGTAAGTAAATAAAAATATATTGTTGTATTATTTGAGTATTTTGTGTCCATTAAGATTAAAATATTACCTATTATAGGTAAAAGTTAAAATAAATGTAACTTATGGAATGTTCGTTGATACATAGAAATGGTTGAATTCTAAAAGGCCAAAAGTTTATTTCGTTTGCTTTTGGAAACTTTGCTTTTCCGTTTTATTAACGATGTTGCCTTTTTGAAAATATTTCAAAACAAACTTGTGTACTTTTGGAATTCCACCCTCCTTTATAAAAATGTGAGTATTACTGTGCAAGCCTTGTGTCAGGCTAAAACTTGTTAGTCTCTGTCGTTTGTAAGAAAGACATAAAAAAGCCTTAGTCATAATTTATTATCATTTTTTAAAATATCCTAATATTTAAAATATTTTAAAATAGAAAGTGCTCCAAGAAAGACATGACAAGACATACCAGGCACTGCGATTGGTTGAATCAAGCTAAGTCGCACGATGTGTGACATAGCAGCCAATCACAGCGCGTATTTGTTTGTGTCTTTCTTGACGCGCTTAGAACAGATGGAGGTGGCTCTATGGAAAAGTAAATCTGATTATATGTAGGTACTTTTATATATATATATCAAAATGAAATATGTAAGTTCAAAAACCTGGTGTGGCCTAGCGACAGTCAGAGCTGCTCTTAACTTCAAGACATATGTACATACTACACAATGTAGTATGTATTTACTTCTTCTTATTCATATAGCTTGAAAAAATAGTATATCTCTTGCATAATATTGAATAATGGTACAACTTTAAAATAAACAATTAGGATTTCTTTAACTATGTTACTGATTTTTATAAATAAAACTACTACAGAAATTTTATGATTTCTTCTGCTTTTTTTCTAAGTAAATGATAATGATTTAATTAAAAAGTAATATATCTAGAGAAGACTTTTTATTATACATGCAATTGTTACTTAAAATATATTAATTTAATATTAATATTAATGAAGATCGTAATAATAATGTAAGGTACAATTTTTTACACCGATGAGTTACACAATTGTGCGCGGTCATCGTAATGGCTGTTCACTATTATTCTTGATATTTTCTTCAAAATATAACCATCATGAGTAATTAACAAAAATTTGACTACATAAAGGTTCTTGGTTCTACGTTTCGTAAGGAACTCCTTTTATGAATATACTTAGTCATAGTAGGAAGAATATGTTTCTTTGAATCTATTCGAAAATCTAGGTAATGTGTAGGAAAATAAATTAGTATATTAGTAATGAGTAGTATTCTTTAAAAAAACATAAAAGAGCGAGTCCGAAGACGAACGATCATAGAATAAAGTAGTTGCATCTCTTTCGTTTTCAACTATCTTTGACAGATTGTTTTTTTTAGAAAACTCCTCATTGTGATTCGAGAATCTAGTCATATGACTATGACATATGTCCACTATTTTACTTCTCTTGTTCTTATAAAATCATAGTCAGCTGATAGCAAAATTTTCGTTCTACGAAATACTAATAAAAGTTAGTCCCTCATACACAATTATTCGTGTATACATACATCGACAGTCAAATAATAATTTCTTTTTGGGAATATTTTGTTTTTATTTTTATTCTATTTTTTTAAGTATTCTAACTAAGTAACATTTGGAACGATATTGTGCGAGTATGAAAATGACACAGAATAAATCCAAGCATCGGTACTTAGAGGATGGAATTTTGAAGTAGATAAAAAGAATAACTCACTAGACTCGTACGTAGTTAGATCAATGAAATCACATTTCAACGATCTCAGACGGTATCTGCTGGTGCGGGACACCCTGTAAAAAGATAAAAAATAATTCATCTCAATTCTTACAATATTGAGGAAAAGTTGCAGAAGAAAATACGGTACTTATATTCAATTCGTATAGGTAATAGGTTCTCAAGATCTTCCTACTTTTGTCATATTCTCACATTAATGACAGAAACTAGACTTTAAACTATTCAAAATACAATACGTAAATGCGTAGAAGTACCTAACCCTCCGGGAGACAGGCGTGCAATGTATGTATGTATGTAAAACCTGCAATGTATGGGTATGTAGAAAGAAGATAAGACACAGTTGGTATATTATTACACTATTGGCTTTTGGTGCAGATTACATCTTTGCTATTACAAAATTTAGACAAGTATTGATGGTATCAGAAAAGATGATGCAGCAAAATTAGCGTAGGCATGTAGCCGGAAGGGATTGAATTGTAATAGTTGATTGATTGAAACTCAGAAAAACAAAAAACGTAAAAGAACACTTTGTCATCTTTTACTTTCTGCGTCCATAGTCCCTAGCGAACTTTCATTACCTTACCGTAAGTCAAATTTGGGCCCCTTTTTTTTTAAGCGACTTCAAAAAAGGAGACTTTCTCAATTCGACCGTGTATATGTTTTTGTTATGTTTGTTAGCCGAATACTTCGTCGTTAATGAACCGATTTTGTTCGATATTTTTTCTTGGAAAGAATATATTTCAAGTGTTGATCCATCATATGGAAGTCATAGTTGGATGATGGCATATCTGATAAAACGAGGGGACTAATAAAAACGACGAAGTTATCCGCGAACAAACATAAAAAAGCATATTATATACGGTGGAATTGAGGAACTCCTCCTTTTTTTTGAAGTCGGTTAAAAATCGTAATCGCCTGTCCTTTTTTCTTAATTTTTTCCTGTCACGTTGGGTTAAATACGCTTAATGAACCGCGGGGTAGGCAGAGGCATTTTCTTTGCAAATACCCTACTTACCCCGCTTTGAGATTAATAGGCGTGTCTAAAATAAGCAACACTGGAACTCTAAGCAAAACTTATTACGTCTATTACTATCTAGGCATATTCTCCTCCTGTGGTCCAGTTGGTCGGATACTTGACTTGTAACCGGGAGGTCCCGGGTTCGAGTCCGGCTACTGGACGTGTACCAATGGGACTCTTTTTCAGAGCCTATGTACGCAACGCAACGCTCGTACGGTGAAGGACAACATCGTGATGAAACCCGCACACCACAAGGTGTGTGAACCCTATAACGGCGATGGGCTCACCCCCTGTCACGTTGGGTTAAATACGCTTGGTGAACCGTGGGTACTTGCTTTAGCAAGTGCCTCTGCCTACCCCTCTTTGGGATTAAAGGCGTGAAGTGTATTCTTGATTGCAATCTTCTAAAATGTACTTGATCCCTAGACACTTTTGATGTGTGTAGTAATAGTTAATACTAACGGCAGACGGTGCAGGCGATCTCGTCGCTGTTGTCCCCGCAGCCGTCGCGGCCCGAGCACGCCACGGCCGTGCTGCGGCAGCGCCCGTTGCCGCAGCGCAGCGGGCACACGTCCGCCGCGCGCCATCTGCGCGACGCACCAACCAGATATACACGTTACGATCTCAGGAATAACGTGTAATATGCAGTAATATGTGTCGTGTAACGTTTAACCCATTAACGCCCAGAAGAATACTTACTATTTCATTGATTTTGACTTTTATTACCAAGTAATAGAGTTAAAAAAAAAATGTCAGTCTCCGAGTACAGTGGGTGCTAATGGGTTAATTTCTATTTTGTTTTTTTATTGTATCCTGGCACACCCATCGGTCTTTCCCATTACTGGTGGTTGACTGGTAGAAAATGCTTTAGCATTAAGTCCGCCATGTGTACTTTTTTGTGCATTAAAGTGTTTAAATAAATAAAGCTGTGCTTTGGACTTTGTTAAACATCTGCTCTTTTGGAATTCGGGCAAAAAGCATCGACCATACAACGAATATAATTTTGACGTTTCTTTTTATTTGACCGACTTTTGATGTTTCTTTTTATTCCAAAATCATTTAAGGGTTCATCGCCACTTGAAATAACTCAAATCTGCGAAATATCTACTCGATCTTAATAAATAAATCTTACCCAGTATGTAATCTAGCCATTCGTAGATTTGTGTCAAATTAATGAAGCTTATTAGCAAGAATGGCGAATGACTGCAAAGTGTTGATGTTAAGGCCGAACGCACACGACCAATAGTCTAGCCGACAAAAAGTCGGAGTTTAGTTATCTTACCTAGACTGTTCGTTACATAGATGCGGCGGTTCGTCCGAGGCGTCCTTGCACTTGACGACGGCGTTGCAGAACTCGTACTCCGGCACGCACTCGCCCGACCCGCAGCGGAACGTGTGACGCGGGCAACTGTAATACATCACTTTATAAGTTTCAAAATGGAGTCCAGGTCAAAGGAATTGGCAAAATGATGTTTAAATTTCAAGTTTATGCGTCAAATTCAAGGTTTGGTTTTGTTTCCAAAAAAGTGAGTAAGTAGATACATATTTGCGAAATATTCGTTGAAGTTAAAAGTTACACTTATATAAAGGTAATTTTTTATCTGGAACATTACTTTCTATGGGACGTAAAAATTAATACATATTAAGTGTTCTTTCCCAATTAGGAATTTTCCAAAATATACATCTGTCAAAGATTTATTTAGGTAAGTAAAAAACGAAAGAGATGTAACTTTTTTCTTCTATTAATCGTTCGTTTTCGGATTCGCTCTTTTGTTGATTTTTTTGTTAAGAAAACTTCTCATTGTGAAGACGATTGAAAACACCACAAACACCTATTAATAGTTTCGACAATGGTAGCTATGAATATTACCTATCACAAGAATATTAGATTGCAATGTCTGTAAAAGACTTCCTTGTTGTGACTCATTGCCTAAATGTAAGACCCTCTGTACACTTGGAATGCAATAAAGATACTTGATACTTAGACACAGGACACACGTACCCCTTCCTCTTGGTGGCGTGGCAGTTGCGCTCGTCCTCAGCGAGCGGGCAGTGCGCCACGCCGTCGCAGCGCGCGGCGCGGGACACGCAGCGGCCGCCCGCGCC
>SJJU01002647.1:0-36467 GCA_012932125.1 Conopomorpha cramerella | reverse complement strand
ACTATATAAAAATAAGTCGGGTTTTCCTCCCTGACGCTATAAATCCAGAACGCACGAACCGATTTCCACGGTTTTGCATTCGTTGGAAAGGTCTCGGGCTCCGTGAGATTTATAGCAAAGAAAATTCAGGAAAAAATTCAACAGAAAAGCGGGTAAACGAAACGAACCCATCTGGTGGCGAAACGGAGTTCGCCGGGTTTGCTAGTTAAGAAATATTTTCAAGGAAATTAATTAGCGTAGGGACTTATTGTAGCTCAAATAAGTAAGGCAAATAAAAAATCTAAATAAGCATTGGTTAAGTGCCTATTTTTCACTACCGGCTTACCTCCTAGCTTCGCCACTAGTAGGTAGGTAAGTAACAATCAGTAATCGTTTTATGAAGTAATAGACGTCTCATGGTTTCTCCCGAGTGGTATTATTTTTCACATGTTAACAATGTCCAAATTTTGGACAACATTTCTTAACAGAACCTAAAATTGTAAATAGATTTTGTTTGTAACAGAAAATCACGTTTTTTCGATCAACGGTGTAAGTTTTTATAAAAAAAATGCAATAGGATTTACCTATTTATTAAATGGAGTATGCATTTTTTTTATCACTAAGAACAAGCGTTTGACCACCATAACTATTTTAGACAAACAAAAAAAAAATACCTTAAGAAATTTTCACATTATACCATTATAAGTTACATCAACTTTAAAACAAATATATCCAGGTTATACCAATCATTCCAGAATTATACACTCGCTAACGAACAGAATTTCATTTTATTTATGGTTAAGTCGAAAGTAAATAAGACAATAATACATTGAACTAACTCATCATAAAATACACTCACAATATGAGCTCAGTATACACTGGTCGACGACAGCAGTGAAATCGTACTAATAGGATTACAGACTGCCTACGGAATACCTAGGTCATATTTACGGGGCCTAGACAGATGCCACAGCTTTAGACCCTAAGTCGGACCTAATACTATAAGACTGATGTATATTCGTGGGATTGCTATTCGTTAATATCCAAGTTTGGTATTGGGCTAAAATGTTCCTATCAAATAGTACAAGATGACCTGGAAATATTGACGCTGCTGTTAAATAGTGATAATTTCGTAAATGGGGAATTATCTTTGACGTTTTTCTGACAGATTTTTGAGCGGAGAACTGTCATTACCGTCATACATTCCAAATAATTTTTGACAGTAATGACAGTTGTCCTCCCAAAAATCTATCAGAAAAACGTCAAAGAAAATCCCCCATTCCAGACGAAAATACAATAAAACCTGACTTGTCCTGAATTCCGGAGTCTGTGTTCCCTGCGCAGTACAGTCTGAAGGTCTTCAAGTCACTGGGGTGAATAGGTACCTACTGAACAAGTGTGCTCCATCGTAGACCACATCGCTGCTTAACATCAGACAGAATGGTGGTCAAACGCTTGTTCATAGTGATTAAAAAAAAACAAAAAATAGAACAAAAATCCCAGTTTGTTTTAGAACTGTCAATGTGTATGTGTGCATGTCCTAAATATATAAATAAATAATCTCAATCAAGAAATATTTTTATTTTATCTAGTTTGTCCGAAATGTTTCTATAGGATATTTAGAGATTTTGTTACAATTACCCACATTATTATAGATAAGTCTTGATGTTTTATTTATTGGTTTTTATTTCAAGCACATACTGGTTTCTTCATAAGTATTTTTAATTGTCATTAATTGGTTTTCAGCTAAAAAGGCTTGACTAAGTCCAAACATAGACATCACCAACACTGATTACATACAATTACGTGGATAATTCTAACAAAATCTCTAAATATCCTATAGAAATATTTCGGACAATCAGATAAAATAAAAATACAATTATGCTTCAATTGATATATAATAATTCTATAAACATCGCTATAAAACCTCGAAATCGGCGAGGGGGTTCCGGATCGAAATGCTCCATAAATTACTTAAAATCAAAAGGGAAATTAGAAAGAGTCCTAATGAGCGATTTGCATGTCGCCGGCCGCTTTTACCGAAAGTTCATTGTTGGTGTTAGGGATCCTTTGTGAATTATAACACTTTGCGTTAACTATTTCGTATGATGTGTTACAGTGCATACTCGAAATTAAATATAATACAACATTTGGTGGTACAATAAATATTTATACAAATATTATTATACATTCATTATGGCAATATGATACAGTAATATATTTTACATAATATTAAAATGTATTAATAAATTTCTTTCTAAGAGCAAAACTCAAGAACATCTGGACCAATTTCTCCGATTCCTTTTTGTTGTGCTTATTAATGTCCGTAGCAGGCTCTTATGAAATAAAAAACTAAGAAATATGCACGATAATTTTGAAATGAATATTAACTGTTAAGGTAAGGCTAAGTCAACGTCTGCTTGTTTCACTAGTATTATAAATCAGTATGAATTTACGATACGTGATATTTAAGTGTGTTGAATACTTCTTCAAGGAAACTAAGACGGAATCTGATGAACCTTGGTGAGGAGATAGATTGTACGGTCGGCTGGACATATGATATTTTGTCCTAGAAATTGATACAAATATAAACGTATCTCAAATAACCCATAATTTTTTCAACTACGTTTTGTATTTTAACACTTCAGCTACTTTCGTCAAAATCCACATTAATTTCAGTACATATTAATATGGTGATTTGGAAAACAAATGTTGTGAACTCACACATGCCTGGACTGGCACTTCTTCATTTATGTTATATATATTTATAATATAATATTATAATTGTAAATGTTCAGAAGAAGAAAAAATGTATTTACATCATTGTCTCACAGTGACAGTAATAAAAAATATAGTCTACGGAACCTTAATTTCTTATCGTTACGTTCCCGAATTGAGTAGGTAACTCAGAGCTTTTACCTCGTCATTCACGCCACTTTGTCCACCGGCGGGTTAGGTTTAAACGCACTGAGTCGCCACGTGCCGTTGCAGTTTACCGAGTTTAATGGTACCCCCTTAAACGTACTATAAGGTCCTGTCCATAATGTTAGGAATTTGTTATATTTAAAAATACTGGAAAATTTCCATGACGCAAGTTACTCTCTGTACAAAATTTACTGACAATAGATGGAACCAAATCATAATGTAATGGAAACTAACACCATTGCCTTCTTGAGCATTTGCTCAGCAAATGTCTCTGCCTACGTTGACGGTTTGGGAATAAAAAGCCTGAGGTGCATATGTGTATGTGTCACATATTGTTAAAATTCTATATGAGGTTTGTTGTTATACCACTGTCTACACTTCACGCCTTTTAATCCCAAAGCGGGGTAGGCAGAAGCACTTGCAAAGCAAGTGCCCACGGTTCACCAAGCGTCTTTTAACCCATTGTTATATTAATATTCTAGTTAATTTCTGTAGTGTTTACTGATGTCAATTTATCGCGACAATCCGCGGTAATACAAGTCTATAGCCTAGTTATTTATATTGAGGAGTTGATTTTTACACGAGTTTCCATTTAGACAAGGTGCTTTATAGACAAGTTGCTTTATTGAGCTCTGAAAGACGATTCGATCTTAATTTAGAACAAGTGTCCTATCATTACATTGCGTGAAATGTGGGCTCCTTATTTTAGGACAGGTGGGACGAGTTACGCATTGGTTTAAATCATAAAGGTATTAAGTTTTCTAACCTAGTAACGACTATAAATCAGATAGCTATCAGCTACAATCGGTCGAGTACGAAAATAGGCACAAAAGTTTTCGCCATTTAATATTCAGTGGAGATTGTTGTGATATTTGCCTTTTTAGATGACAGATAGATACTGTAGGATGCCTCTAATATCACATCACCGGGCACCTAATTCTCCGGAGGCAGTGGACGGCGGCCATCACGTCTGACTGATGTTTCTTTTTTGCCCTATCCCCCTAATAACGCTTCCGTCAGTGATTGACGTGTACGCACCTAATGCAATTACAGTAACGGAACCTTAATAGACAAATAGCATAGACGAGCGCGGGGGCGGGGCCACAACTTATTTAGAAAACTCACTGTAATTTATACTTTAACCGGCATTTTTTTCCGTTCGTTCTTTCTCTAGAACTAGGAGAGTGAATGATCGTGAAAAAGGTAGACAAGAGGACGCGATCTGTAACGCCGTTCCCAAAAGCAGGTGGCTTTGTGTGCGACAAAAACTTAAAACATGCGTTCCATTGATTCGCATGACTTTCTGTCGGCGAATTCAATAGTCACATCTCCATTCATAAACCTAAATCATTCATGAACGCGGTACGGACACACCTCGCTCCAATTTCGACGTTTCGGGTGCTGGGCGAAAAGAAAAAAAAATATAAATGCGAAATACCTTCCCTCGTACGTCGGAGCGTGAACAATTGCTTGGA
Source organism: Conopomorpha cramerella (assembly GCA_012932125.1). Taxonomy (NCBI): domain Eukaryota; kingdom Metazoa; phylum Arthropoda; class Insecta; order Lepidoptera; family Gracillariidae; genus Conopomorpha; species Conopomorpha cramerella. The sequence goes on along the minus strand of SJJU01002647.1, from coordinate 32,088 downwards.
CAAAGAAAGCATCGGCATGCGGCTACCTGATGGTGCCTTCCTAGAAAAGCGGCGAAAGAAGCCGAAGGTAATCCCATTCCATGTGGAATATGAGATCTGCACATAGTGATAAGTAACACGGCAAACTGCGGCTTGATTCCAGGGTTGCTACATAGTTCACCTAGTACAGATGTAATAAAACACAATAATGGCTACACTCCTTACATTTTGTAATAGCTTAATTTTAGTGTATTTGACATCGGAGTAAAGATTCTCTGTCAACTATACAATTTGCTTTACCAAATGCTTCTGCTTACACCAGCCGACCATTAAAATGCTATTTATATTGATATTACATTAATATATTATTACATAGATTGTTGTAACTGTGGGCTACTGTTTATTAAGTTGGGATTGGAACTGCCTACGCTTAATAAACTGAGAGTATTTGCTGTGAAAATCTTATACTTATGTGACTATTCTGCATAAGCCTCATTAAAGTTTATAAAGTAAGTAGTGATGGGGTAATGTAAAATTAAGTAGATGAACGATGATCGATGGAGTCGAAACGTGTGTGTACCAACAGTCTTATATCAAAGTTACATTATTTCAATGTCATAACGAAATTATCCATAAACCTTATCTTTACCTGCTAAATTATGAACCCACACAATAGTGTGTTACGTGCTTACAAAACGACGGGTATCGATATTAACATGTTGGCAACCCTAAAAATTATAGTCGACTTTGAGAGCGCCGCTGTCGAGCGATTACCGATTTCGCGTCGCGGCGGCGTCGTGGCGGGGACGTGGCGTTGGCGTGGCAGCGGCGTGGCGGCGACTCAAAGTCTGCCCGCGCCCTTCAGTGGCGGCGGAAGGATTAGACCCTAAACTACCCTTTTCTGGATTAAACAAAACTGTGAATTGTGCGAACAATACACCTTGTACCTGGTACATTATACTGCCGTTATACAAAGCAAAGCTATAACATCACATTATCTTCATGGGAAAATATACTTCGTACTTACTGATCTTCAGTACCATTTAAGGATCATTATTCTGCGCCCAAAGGCAAGAATTGTGCCCTTTCTAGTATTGGTGACAGTATAGTCCTTTCGATAATCTCTCGCGTTAATTATAGGGGTCTTTACCCCGTCGGTGCGTAGGTACTTGTTTTGATATTATTTGAAGTGAAAAACAAGCCAGCGCGTACTTTAGGCCTACGAGCTATATTAAAAACAAACATAGAAAAGTAATTAAACCTTACGGCAACTGTATCAATATGAATCATTTAATTCCATACAATTCGCACGTACCTACTAGCGCAAGGTAGGTAAAGGTAGTGTACAAGTAAATATTGTATCAACTGAGTTATTGTTCAAAGTCAAATAACTTAAAGAAAACGATGCAAAACTATCTCGTGTAAGTGTATAATTTTTCACAACAATTTCCACTGAGTACTGTTGCATTATTATTTTTGTGTTTATTGTGATACGATTAGTTATGCTTTTGTGTTGAAATGTTTCGTTCTTTTTATAGCATGTCGTTTTTCCGTTAAGGTTCGGAATTGTAGTGTTGACCTTACTTAAATATTGTATAAAAAATACAATATTTGGGCAATTGGTGAGCCGAGTACTTTAGTAGGTAGCTAGGTAGCTACCTCCCAACGATAAGCAAAAACTTAAACATTTTATAACTCTGGTTTTTGTACACAGTTTTCATCTGTAAGTGTTCCTGATAAACTTCAGAAATTTTTGCACCTGAATGATTTTGTTATGTTGTAGAACCGATATCAGGGTTTGACCTCAAATGCTCAACTAAACTAAATATTTGTCGTATAGAACGTGTTTATAATAGAAGTGCGTGTTCTTAATGCTCAACTATGTAGGAATGTACGCAATGCATGAAATTTTATACTTATATATTTAATACATATGCATTTAGTTAAAGTACTAAAGAAAACTGCATCAAAATCAGTTTCGTAGATCGACACGGGAGTCAACTTTGTTTTATCTATATATCGATTGATGACTAGAATGTTTGTATGTGTGTTACTCTTTCACTTAAAAACAACTGAGCTGTTTGAAAACAGTGATATGTTTGCAAGATTATAACACGTAAGCCATAATTTATCCGTAATTTCCCCTCAGACTAATTTCCACACCTACTTGTTACCTGCTGTAGGTATTACAAGAATTAACTATCCAATCATATCCTAACCCTATCTAAACACGAGAAAATAAAACGTACACTAGTAATGTAGGTACTCTATTTTACAAATCCCTACACATCGACAATCAAACTATTTCCATATTCATTTGACATCGTTCATTACGAATACAAAACTTACGTAAGCATGTGAAGAGAATCATTTGTGATGCCGACCGCATGTAGACCTGCTTTCACACCTTTGCTTGTCCAGACCGTCGATGTTAGGTCTTCTTTTTTTACCTTACTCTTCTTCACAGCACCAGTGTAATCTGAGCTGCGATATGCTAATGTTTATAAGAAAAGAGGGCTCAAGTTTAGAGTGGATTTGTAACGCTTCATGGACATACTGGGCAGGCGGCGCATCAAAGCTGCACTGTCCGTCTTCGGCGCAGGACTATGATTCAGCATTTCTGACCAACGTATTGACATATCTACATACACTAATTCCCAATAAACTTTGACCTTCTAACTAGTACTGTTATTCATACTTTCAGAGTTCAAGCAAAGCAAGTTGCGCAGCCCACAAGAGCCGTATGACAGCACTTGATACAGAATTCTGTTATTGTTATTATTTCTCGTGTTTGGATATGGATTTTGTGATGGCAGTTATTCGACGTTGAGCTTTCACTTTGCCGCGGTCTTCCCACGTCGTTTATGGTGGTACTCCATGCCTGTGTAGTGTAACTCAAGTAATAACTGTTATAAAGATGTGCGAAGTGAAATATGTACTTTATGATAAAAGTTTTATCCAGTGTTAGTATCGGATACAACGAACGCCGCGAAATTTTTAAATATAAGCTCGATATCCCTTTCTTTTTAGAACGTATGACACATTTGATTGACAACAAACTAAGAAACCATATTAGCCGTAGAACCGATGACCGTTGGGGAAAACGAGTTCTCGAGTGGAGACCGCGTCTCGGCAAACGGAGTGTAGGACGCCCTCAAGCAAGGAGGACTGATGATATACGCAAGATGGCTGGCAGAAGCTGGATGCGAGAAGCCGAAAACAGATCACAGTGGCGTGCAATTGGAGAGGCCTATGTCCAGCAGTGGACAGGTATGGGCTGATGATGATGATGAAACTAAGAAAACCGAGTTTAAAAACAGCAATGTTTCCCCTAAAGTGAAAATACTGTGTAAATAATATAAACTTACCTACAGAGGTACATCAGAATCTTTCCATTTTATTCTACAATGAATACTGTACAATAATCAAAACTGTCTATTGATTATTTTGATTTCGATGTTGTGTTCAGAGAAAATCATTTCAAAGGATTACCTCTGCCCATCCCTCTGTGTCTTACAGCTATGTTTGTCTACAGTTTAAAAAATAAGACACGCACAATAAACTGCGCATTACAGTTTATCCAAAACTGATTGCCTCAATTTGCTCATAATATTTACGTTAAATTTCCCACAGAATTGTTTTTTCAAATATCGAACGATCCCAAAAGCCCTGGCTGAATACACACAAAGAATTAAAACGAATTATCGTGATCCGATCCTAATCACATCCGGTTTTAAAAAAGCGCGGGGTACTTCCTACCGTTACCTGAAATTAATACTGGAATGGGTGTGGTAAAAAAATCTCTCTCGCGCATTGTCGAATCTGAGAGCCGGGAGTGGGTTGTGTTTCCGGCGATTTGTGCTCAGGTGCTGCCCTCTTCTCCGAATTTGAAATTCGAAACTCCAATTAACTGTAAACATACATATTTACATAGATAATATTACAATCGTATTTACTACTTAAACTTTTTTTCGCCGAAGCTCTTTATTATACAAAACAGATATTTAATACTTATTTATTTATCATCTATTACAAAAAGGGTCCTTACAGCTATGAACTAATGCGACATTTTCCTTGTTTGGTAATCTAGGTTTGTTACATAATATTTACAAATAATGTTATACACAATAATATTTAAAACAATTAAATTGGAATTTAAATTTAAAAAAACGTAACGTGTTCATCACTAAAGCAAATAAAAAATATAATAGCAGGGAAACACTGTTAAAATTTTATATTCTCATAATAACGTTGGGCGGTTATCAAGATACAAGATCCAGACATATCAGTATAAACACCTTTATATTTGTAAAACCTATCACATGTGATACCAATAGCGCCCTATTGGCTCCAAGTAGGTACGTCTCTTTTCAATAGACCGATCTCTAATATGCATTGAACACAATAAGAAGTACACCCAAGTTTTGGTACAATGTGTGGCGCCAGATGAAGTATTGCAAACATTCAGCCTTTAAAGAAAAGACATCAACGCAAATACTTGCACGTAGAATGATTTTCAAGTTATTGCATACAAATAACTTGACAATAAATTAAGTATAACAATATTTTACACTAGAGACTCGCCACAGCTTCGCAAGTATATACTGATAAAGTATTGATCTAGTATTAGGCGATGGACTCAGCCCCTGTCACGTTGAGGTGAATACGCTTAGTGAACTGTGGGTATTTGCTTAGCAAGTGCGTGTGCCTACCCCGCTTTTGGATTAAAAAGCGTGAAGTGTATTATATTCGATTCTATCTACTATCTTCTACACATACACCTTACTATTGACTCACTGTATCATTACATATTATATAAAACAAAATTCGCTTCGCGCTGTCTGTCCCTATATAAGCTTAGATTGAGTTATTTAAAAGGAAGGTTTCTAGGGATCAAGTACATTTTAGAAGATTGCAATCAAGAATATATTTTACAAAAACTGAATTCATTCATAATTTATTCAAAATGCGGTGATAAGTCACTGATACAGGCATGGGGAATTAATTAGGAGACCAATCCAGAAGGTTTGATTTCATTTAAATAAATTAGATTTTTTTAGGGCTAAAAATGTTCTTGATCCCTAGACACTTTTGATGTGTGTATGTATGTCTAAAACTTGCATAATATAGTAATAAAACACTTATAATTTTATAGATTGCTAATGTGGTGTATAGCATTGTACTCCTTGCGACGCTGGATCAGATCGTTTGCGAGTCGCTTGTCCAATTTAATAAAAATGCATAAAAATCCGTTACGTAACTAGTTATTAATATCTAAGGATACTTAAAGACAAACACTGTAGTGATATTTTAAATGAGGTTTTAATGTAGTGTACATTACTACACTCACTAGGCTAGTTAAGATATTTTGAGGGTAGGCAGAAATTACGGCAACACAAAAAGAGCTCGCGCATTCCGATAAAATATGTAAATTTAGTATCGACCTTTACACTATGTTGGAAAAAATTAATACAACGATCGTACGAATTTAAATTAAAACGGATTCTATGTAAAATGTAGGAAAGCCTGCTAATTAAAACCTAACAAAACACATACTGAAAATCATTTCGATTTTATCGTGAATTATTTACAGATTTCTAGTTAAATATCATTGATTATTATTTTATTTTACTTAAAACTGAATTACTAATAATTGTAATAAATTGCGTTTCTAACCGAAAAATCACTTATTTTGTTTTTTATCTCTGTACTAATATTATAAAACTATTTAATGTTTGTTACTGCGAATAAACCCAAAAACTACTAGATGGATATTTATAATTATTTCAATATTTGAATGCTAGTTTATCCCTAAGTAATATAGGGTAGGTATATTTTATATAAGGGACTTTTTCCCGGACGGATTTCCCGATTATTTCTGCCTGCGACGGTAACACAACGGTACCGGCTACATTTCTAGTACTATTATAGTAGTAGATTGTACGAGAAACCATACACTTCCCTATCACCAAAACTATTACATAGTTCAAGACTCAGCATGTACTGGACAAATAACATATGATTATCAAAATATCCTGTTCATCCCACTGCGCATTATAAACGTGACTTTACATATGTTTATGTTTACATGGTATCAACAAACCACCATTAATATACAAATCTCCGAAGTTCACCGTAACAATAACCCAATGACCGAGTTTCCGAGTCGAAAAATGTAATTGCTTTAATCGGTGGAACAGCACAAAAGTACACACCGACTGACAAAAAGTGCGTGGCCATTCATATTACAACAATATTACGCTTTATAACCTAAACCGTTTTACGTAGACACCTTATTCAGTAATTGAGACAGGGTAACATGGTCCAACACAATTCGGTTGGTACGTACAGCATATCAGCAACGTTATAGCTCGAATCGTACACACAGGCATTGTATTCGGCGCCTGTCATTGTAGTCAAACAATACTTACACTTGTAAGAAATGTTTTTTAGGATCCAACCGTTCATTGATTCACACAAATGCCTAAACTTGCATTTATAGATCTCTTTGGACGAAAGTTTACGGCTTTGTGTACGATTCATAAATAAACTAGCGTTTATAAAATGTTGGAAGTCATGATAAACACTATAACTTGTTTCGTTGATACTTTACCAACTTAACAGTGTTTCCCCGCTATTATATGTATGTATTATACATATAAACCTCCTTCTAAAATCTACCTATCTATTATAGAAGACCGTATGAAAATCCGTTGCGTAGTTTTAAAGGTCTAAGCATATATTATGTATAAGGACAGATAGCATCAGGCGACCTTGTTTTAAACTATCAACGTATGTATGTAATATAAAACTCAAAGTCCTGACTGATTCATTCATCACTGACTCATCAACGCCCAGCCCAAACCCTTGAGCCTAGAAAGCTGAAATTTTGCAAAGGGTTTTTATGATATTTATGAGAGATACAAAAGGATATGTATATAATATTGATGTGGATTGCGTCGGAGGCCCATTAGTCGACTACTTATACCTCCTTGTAATTGGGAGCTTACTATTTTCAACACTAGACGTTTCTAGAGAAGCCATGGTAAGCGACCACAGAGCAGTTATGTCCTGATGATTAATTATAAATATGTCAGTGAGTGAAAATGATAAGTAAGTAATCACAAATCGATACCTCCACCCGTTACTCGTAAAACAGAGAGGTAGAAGAAGAATTCATGCTCTTTTTGGCACTATCCTTTTAGGAAAATTGAAAGAAAAAAGAGCCTACTTCAGTAGTACTAGTACCAGTACTAGTCCCCGCTTTTTAAAACCCTGACTTCCTAATCATGGAACCAACATTGATATCTTCTTTCCGTAAAAAAATGTTAACAATCGGTTCATAAACGTCGAACTTATTCGCGACCAAACATAAAAAAGGTGTACGGTCGAATTGTAATTTTAAAGAAGCCGAAAACAGATCACAGTTACGTGCAATTGGAGAGGCTTATGTCCAGCAGTGGACAAATATGGGCTGATGATGATGACTGTAGAATTGAGAAAGACACCTTTTTTAAAGTCGCTTAAAAACACCGTTTAGTCTCTAGTGCGTATTAAACCAGAGCCTGTTCAAAACTAGAGATATGATGCATGTAGGTAGCTCTAACCTATAATGGTTTAAGGAGATAATTAAAGTTTACGTGGGTAAGGCTGAAGGGCGTCCATTATTATTCGAAAATACACGTTGAAAAGTGCGCAACTTTTTGCGCAATGAAACCATGCTAATGCTTTCCCAATTATGACGCATTTTAAACATCCCAAAATAGACCCACGTAGTCAGGGGAAAGGAACAGAAACAACAACATCAACGTCTCAAAGGAATTACTTATTTCAGTCATCCTTAGATGTCTATCAGTCCTGCTGCTGATGGAACTAAGTCCTTTTCAATCGAAAGCGGTGTTTGTTAAAACTCTTCCGAAACGGCTGGAATGATTTTGTTAATCTTTGCGTTTTGTGGGTCGAAGAATCGGCTAACAATTACATTTTCCACACACCTACCAGCCTTATTTCTTTCACAACCACGGCATACAAAGGCGATCTCTGGAATGAGAAAGGGGTTAATGTGCGATTAGGGCTGGGCGCACCAATACCTACAAACAATTGCTGGAACGGATAGTAGGCAAGTATAAAAAAGGAGAAGTTTCCACTGACATAGGTATATATAGACGCCGTAAACACTGAAGCTATATACTTGATATATTATATAGGATCTTCGAGATATGTAGGCTTTCAATATGAATTGATTTACTTATTGAAAGTTTAGGTACTATAGGACGCATGAGTCAAGCGACGCAAATGAAATCGACGTATTAAATAAAGAAAATAAAAATCCTAAACCATTCACTAACTCGCCAGCACCAAATCTAAATAAAATATTATTTAGACCACAGATAAGGAAGGATCAAAAAAATTGTGTGGAGAAAATTCTTCTAATTTACTTTTAAAATTGAAACTACGCTGCTCGCTTGAATCGCGCGGTCTCATCTACGAGATATTATCAGGTAGCTACAGTACATCTACTAGTTTAATTAATATATGTATAAGTTATACAAAGCGTAAATACTCTTTATCGAGTCATATAGACACCTAACTATTCATAATCTGCTAGACTAAACAAAGAGATTTGATCAAACTCTTGATTTGCCATCTAGATATCGTAGAAGATAAAAACTTATACTAAGAAAAGATTTTTTTGTGTAGGGAAAATTTAAAGTACACACAATTATGTTATATCTTGTTTTTTGTTTAATGTAAGTACATATATACCTACTGTCTTTTTGTGTTAGCCAGTAATTGAGTCAACATTTACCAAGTTTTTGGTTTATAACTTTTACCAGTGTATGTCTCGTTGGCTTCCCAAATAAATAAAAATACCTACCTACATAATATGACAGTGGGTCCGCCAGTTTAATATAATATTACGCGCATGTCATTGAGACTCGGTTCACGTGAAATGTAATCCCGAGCGTTCGTCGGATGTCGGCGAGCCAACCGTCACGTCTATGTACGTACATAAGGAGGCGGTCGGATTACTTATGTGCGGCACACATACAAACGCGCACGCCGATATGCGCACGCACATTCGCCCGTGTGTGCGCGCATGCGCGGCGAGGAAGCTGCGCGTGAGATTGCGCGCAGCTGCGGCGGCCAGGTGTGCGCTCCCCTGCCGTACATCCCCTCTCTGTACTGTACACTCGGGTGCAATTTGGGGTTGCTGGCTGTGATTTTTTTTAGTAGACTAAGTTAGTGGCCTTTTAAGCGTTCGTTGTAGCGTTGCCAGGCGTCTGGATTAACCCGGACATTACCTATGTCTTTTAGATTCCTTGTCCGACTAAAATAAACGGTGTCCGGCTTTTGTTAAGCTGTTTACATTTGCTAACCATTACATTGACCAACTGAAAAATATTAAAAGTTTTCTGAACACCAAAAAAGAGAAGAGACAAAGTCCTCAATAATGTGAGTGTCCGGCCTTTCTACCTAAAAATCCTAAATAGGGCTGGCCTGTCCGGCCATTAGGTTTGCCAACCTGGCAACGCTTGTTCGATGTTTATTATACTTCTCCTTTTCGATTTAACAGCAAGAATACATACAATAATCTGGCACATGAGAAAAAATAACATTAATAAGTTGCAGTGTTGGTTTATTTACTACATAATAATAAAAGTTTACCTTAGGGCGCAGTGAAACCAATAGCAGCAATAACATAAATACCAAAAATCTATGTTTTAAATAACAGATTATTCAATGGGGTTGCTATCTAAGAACTCATACTAAGATCATATACTAGAAGAAAAATATTCTAGTTCTCAATACATATTACAAAACATCAAAAATAATGATCATCCCCTCAACCAAAACACTTTTGCGCTCGACAGTACTTCGCCCCAACAAAATCTGTGAATGCTTGCGCAAACCCGCTTCCATGACATAAACAGTGCATAAAGTATCGTATTTACATGTACCCTATGTGGCCGCGTTTAATACGAGTTACTATGGACTCTCGAAGCCCATATGGGGTCCCAAGCCCCACGGTCTGCTATGGTCCCCGCGAGTAATTATCTGACGTGTTTTTGTATTTGATTTTTCGAGGATTATTATTAATGGTTTGGACATTGGTGTTCTGGAATTTTATTAGTGTTTGCACAGAGTTTTATACTGTGTAGGTACTTGTGTTGTACCTTTAGGTAGGTAACTTTTCTCTTTGTGTTTTGTATTACCTTGGCTCGATAGATAAATAAAATTCAAACTATACACACCTAATTCAATCATGATCTAAATGTATGTAAGATCTTCTTCGAGTCACAATATAGACAATCGTATCCGTTTTTGTGTGGTTTTCTACAAAGAAACAAAACTCTCTGAAAAGTACCTAAGAGTAGCTGATCGTTGGAAATTCACAGCCTTTTAGATTTCACTCTTGTTCTAAATGTGAAGATTTTAATATTTCATGCTTAATTACTAAAGACTATGTGAAATATTTTAAAGCATCAGAGACTATCCAACATGTGCCAAATTTCATTTAAATGGTTTTAGTAGTTTGGCATGAAAGCGCGACAGACATACAGACGGTTATTTTCGCATTTATAATATTAGTAACAAATTTTCCTGGTATGGCTATTACCGAGGCAACGCGAAGATCTCTGTAACCTCGAACGTCTGCGGCGTACGAAGAAATTCAATTTCAAAACAATTTTCAATTCAATATACAACCTGTCTATGGTAGGTTTATGATAACAACATTTTACTGTTTATTTTAGTTTCTTTGTACGTATATTTACTGAATTTCGTGATTTTTCGGTAAATCAACTATAAAAAAAAAATCTTTTACATTTTGAATAATTTTGTAGGTAATTCATTAATATTACGAAATTATTTGTTCGCTCTGTTCTTTTATGTAAAATTACATTTAACATTGATATTAATGCTATGCGTAATTAATAATTTTAAAGCAAAAAGAATCGACTTCTACCAGTACAAGTACCTACCCACTTCTTCGATTTTTTAAAGTTCCTCTCGATTAATCATCAAATCCTGACTTCCTTATGATGACCATTATGAGAAACATGGCCACCTTTGAAATATCTTCTTAACAACAAACAAAGAATCATCAAAATCGGTTTATAAACGGCGAAGTTATCGGCGAACAAAGAAAAAAAAGCATTGAATTGAGAAAGGCTCCTTTTTTGAACTCGTTTTAAAAGTTAATTCAAGTTCGTTCCATATCTCAGCGTAAGATAATTAAATAATGTTAATTCAGTACTTTAGTATGTGTCACACAATCGAGTCTATAAAACAGATTTTTTAAAGTGTTTTTACTGGGAACGAACAAAAAAATACAGTGTATCTATAAGTAAAGCATAAAAAAATCTGCTAAATTGATGAAATCTTTCGCTTCGATATCATTAGTTAGGTGAGGCAACTTGCAATCCAGACTGTAAGTACATACCTACCTACTTCAAATACTTATTATTATTAATAAAAAAGCAGTCTCGATTTAAGGTCGGCGCGTAGAAAGGTGTCAGTCAACCGTCTGTGACAATGGCAACGTCGTGAGGAGTTATAGCTGGTCGTGATGGCCACTTTCCAATCGCCAGGTAGGGTAAATGCTCATAATATTTCCCTGTAGTTAGGTTAGGTGAGATGTTTTTATCCGTGTGGTGACGGCGAATAGAATGCATGTGTCACCACTCCAGTCTAACTTTTCCCGTCTTGGCGGTCGCATCGTAAGAAGAGATCGAGGGAAAACCTCCAGAGCACCGGCAGCAGCGCGCACTGTGAGTTAAACCACAACACTACTACGATCGTTAACCCGCCTGCCAAGCGTGGCGATTATTGGCATTTCCCGCTAAATGGTCATGGAAATGATTGGGGCACGCCCTCGTCCAGTAGAGGCCGTGCGGCTGATGATGAGTTAGATATTAGCTCTAGTTAGTTAGGGCATTTTCCGCAACTTGACAACTGGGGTGCCTATTTTGCGTGTTAGAGGGTACCCCTACTCTAAGCACTCCAACTCCACCACGAAGTCATGAAGTGCTATTATGTTACTCATGGTCTCGTGCAGGGTTTTTGGAGACCTCCTGTGTACACTCCAGGAGTATGTGTTTCAATGTTTCCTCACTCTCCATGTGCGCTCTGCAAACTGGACTGTCCGTGACGTCTATGTTGGAGAAATTTGCTTGTTCAGTGTGTTGTGCCCGAGATTTGCAAACTGGGACTTTGAAAAAAAGTACAGACTTCAAACTGTAAAATTTGGCACATTTGTGATTTTCTCAAGGATGCAACTGTCAGAACTAAACCAAATTTGAATATGTCTAAACGGAAAGCACCAGCTTTTAAACGATTGAATCCAATTCAGAAAACAAATCAAGGTCCACGGTTCACCCAGTGAAAAGTTTTGAGGTAACAAACATTAAAAAAATCGTCAAATGAAGGACCTCCACCTTATTTTGAAGTCGGTAAAAAATATATTTTTTCACGAAGATTGATACTTAACGATTAAAAAAAATATGACTGTCTGTCTGTCTAAATCATTTTAAGTATGTAACTGAGCTACCTCTCCACGATGCAGGTACATAGATATGTCATGTGCAAGGATCGTAAAATAGGAACGAGTTTCATTGAAAGCAAGTTTAGCTTTTATGACAACCGAGTGTGTTTTAATGCAATTCGCATTTTACGATCATTGCTAATTTGTGTAGTGTATTGAAAGTTACGTGTGATCCGTAATTTTTGGTCCCAAGTGTAGGCAGGAATGATTAGAATGCTGACACGAGATCAGGATCAATAGGTTAGGGTTAGGATTAGGAAAAAAGGATTCTGGCATGTTGATCTGATTATTCAATTCTGATTTGGGAATCTCATGCTGATCTGGGATGTACATAGAATGTATCAGCTGCATTTCTTCCTGACATGACGTAGGAGCCGACTATGAGATCTCGGGATACAGGCTACGAGCTAGTAACTTGTAACTGAAGGACAATATTGACATCCTTAACTCCTTCTTATGCTAAATGTGGTCGAAGGGTCTTTGTGATCCTAGTGTTCTGTCTACCCCCCTTTGGATTAAATTTGTATTTAATATGGATTTTAAAAAGAGTATAGGTATGTACTAGACTGACAATAGGTAGATGGACCATTTATAAGCAAAGGTTTAACTTATAAGCATTTAACACACCCACATGACAGCCAGGTTGGGTGACCGCCATTTAGTGAGATTTTAAGTAGGTACACATTTAGTCCTTAAATGTTCAAAATTTACGTTAATATACAAATGATACCCAATAGGATGTGTAGATTAATAAAGTTAGACTAAAATGATGAAAACCAAAGAGGCGAATTTTGCCATCCGATTCAATTCGCTAAACATTAAACTTTGTAAACATCAAACATAACTTTTCCTTCACAACCAATGTAGCGTGCAATGCCACAGCCAAGGACAGGTAATTCCAATACTATGTTTCTAAACTTTCATACATTAGTACATACTTACAAAAATACTTTCACGTGGCAAATCACCTAAAAGATGTACCTACCTATACTGACCGCACATTACTTTACCGTAGTGTTGGCACGGCGGGCTGCGCGGGCGCACGGCGATTTCCCGCATTTCACGGGTCCAGCGCGGGTCACGCCGCGGGGTCACGCACCGCGACCCGCTAATGGCCCGGTCCACTACGTGCCTTTCAATTAGGGACGAAAGTGTCGCAGAGTCACAGTCCTCTCTCTCACCGAACAAAAAAGAAAAAAAAATTAAACGGAACCGCCAACTCCCAGCGCATTACGTAAAGATGGCTGAAGAGAAAATTTTCCAGGCCATTAAAAAGTTGACATGTCTTGTTTTTGCGCGGCAAGTTTATCGTTGGCGCGTGACTAAGGTGAATGTTTTTCAGTGCAGTTCGAACGCACTCGTACGCAGCAGACCTTGTGACAATTAGTTTTTCATTGGACTCACTACGCTGACTGAGATAAAGTTGTAGGTACCTTTTGCGGAGGTTACAAACGTGTAAACGCTTTCCATTTTTTTTTTTCGTAATCGTTGCTGTCGATTACCATTACAATCGGAGACGTTCGAACGATGCCGTCTGGAATTAGTAATTTTCTTTAAGTACCCAACTAAGTTTAGTTAAAGTTCCAAATATTTAAAAGTTCATTGGACGTTCACATTATACAGTAAAAGTAATGTAAAAATATTCTACACATACGAAATGGTCTGAACATGACACCTTTACCTACTAAAAAAACCCTGTCCTGTAATAGAGCACAATTATCTTTTTTCTGGTTGTAGGCCTAGTACTATAGAGATTATTGTGAACCCAGCGACAGCCCATTCAGAGGGTGCATTTCGGAGAGTGTGCTACGGAACTCCGTATGGAACTCTATAACCTAATACCCCCATCGCGTTTTTACAATAGGACAACCAGGAGAACGGCAAAACGTCATCCATACCAGGTGGATTTACCATTTACGCGAACCAAACGGTTTGCGTCTACTTTAACCGCTAGGATGTGGAATGACTTGCCGGAGTCTGTGTTTCCTGCGCAATACAAGGTCGAAGGTCTTCAAGTCGCGGGTGAATATGAATATGAACAAGTGTGCTCCATCGTAGACCACATCGCTACTTAACATCACCACCAGGATGTTCTTAATGATTAAAAAAACGGCTTAATTTTCTTGCCTCTGTCTTTGTAGTGTTATGTAGAAAATAATGGCGACTATTATACAATGATTCTTCTCATTGTATAATTAGCCGTCAAAATGAACCTTAAATAATCATATTATATACGACGGGTTAACACACGTAGATCGTTCTGCAGGTTTTGGAATATCGTTCCAGAAAGTCTTTTTGGTTTACAATCACGCCTTTTAATCTCTTATCAGGGTAGGCATTGGCACTTGCTAAGCAAATACTCACAGATCGCCAAGCCCACCCAACATATGGGGATGGACATGCGTCGTTGTACGGTTAACATACCTTGTATAGATAATACATGACGATATCTACCTGTAACTACCGCTTACGGTAGGAGTTAGAGCGTTGCGTAGCATACATAACTCTTTCGTGAACACTCAAATTATGACAATCAGAAGTTTTATTGCTATCACGTCGACAGGCGAGAATTGTTCCCGAAAGGGTTAAGCTCTGAAAAAAACCTAGCATAGCCGGACGCAAACTCACCTATACCCCATAGGCAAAGCATAATAATTATAATTCAGTATTTCCTTTTAAACAATGCTGTATGAAATGTGACGAGTACTATTTAATTAGTGGTGCTTGACACAGCGGTGTGAGCAGAGCCTGCAATCTCACAGCCGCCATTTTGCCACAGATGAGCGCGCGGCGCGCCCGTCACATCCGCTTCCGGGGCACTCCTGCGCAGCATCCGAGACGACATTTGTAACTACTGCACAACTGTACGGTCCAATGTGAGTACTTAGCAGGTAACTATAATTACTTTGATATTCATAGATACCTACACACCCGCGTCCTTAACCCCCCTTGGATCGACAGAAGCTTTAAAAACATGTTTCTTCCTATGTTACCTTCTGTTAGATAAACGGGTATTGGATGGACTAATTGTAAAGGTGTGGGATTATTCGGCGATAGAGATAATTCATTTCGTGTATTGGAAGAAACCGTACAGTTGCTAATACTATTTTACAATTCTCAATTCTGCTAAATAAAATAAGGTTTGATGTTTGAACTACTAAAAGGCAGAACTTAAAATACTCCAGCTACAACAATTTTACCACATAACTGTCGGGCAAATGCCTGCAGTTACAAATGCAGGCAGATATAGAGTTCAAGTTGTTTTACCTACATACATTGCTAGTTAAAACATTCAGAAACGTGGACAATACAATGCCTCAGCTCCACCGTGGTCCTAGAAGCAGGTCGGACTAAACCATTTGTCCATGCTGGTCGTGTCGAGAGTGTACTGTAGTGCGTGGGTCACAAATTAAAGGTACATCACAAAGCAACATCATCAGTGGTAATGTCGTCACACACGTCGGAAACGAGGCATTACCGCGTCCTCGTGTGTATATGTATGTATGTGTGTGTGTGTGTGTGTGTATCCCTGACGCGTACGACAGTTTGATGCAGCTATGACGCACGTTGACCGCTCTCCTGGAAATTGTCACTGCATGAACACATAATACATAAACTCACTTTCATAATCCGTAAATGGATAGAAACATTGGAGGCATGACTGCCTCTTAGGTTATTATTAGCCTAACTGTTGTGCTGCTGATCTGCGATGTAAATAGAATAGATAAGCTGCCTTTTTTCCTGGAATGTCGTGAGAGTCTATGGGGTCCCGAAAATAAGGTTTATCAGACTATGAGCTGGAAACTAATAACTGTAGCTGCGTATTGCATTCTTAACTCTTTATGAATGTGGTCGAAGGGTGGCCGAAGGAAAAGGGAATTACAGACGTTAGTGTAGGTACGTATGCATGTATGTATAAAAAAGAATAAGAAACACTTGACGCCTTTTAATCCCTAAGCTGGGTAGGCAGAGGCACTTATTTCCTAAGCAAATTTTCACAGTTTAGTGTACCAAGCGCACTTATGACATGACAGGGGGTGACCCCATAACCGTTATAGGGCTCACGTCACGATATTGTACTTCACCGTATGAGCATTGCATAGTGTACGTACATCGGCTCTGAAAAACAGATCCATTGATACACGCCTAGTACCTACCGCAGGTCTCGAATTCCCAGCCCTTTAGACCCGAGGGACGAATAGAGCTACGGCGGAATCCTGTCGTAAAAGGTGACTAAAGGGGATGAGGAGTTGAGGGTCAACCGGGCAGAGACAGTTAACTTTCCGCTTTCATAGTGCGAACCGCCAAGATGTGGAACGACTTGCCGGAGTCTGTGTTTCCTGCGCAGTACAGTCTGAAGATCTTCAAGTCGCGGGTGAATAGGTACCTAATGAACAAGTGTGCTCCATCGTAGACCACATCGCTGCTTAACATCAGGCAGGATGGCGGTCCAACGCTTGTTTATAGTAATAAAAAAAAACTTTACTTTACGAACATTGGAACAAAACTTGGAAAACGCCAAAAGCTACCATCAGTTCTTACAGGGCTGCAGGAGGACAAGAACTGACAAGAAACTCCCTGCCCGTCTTTTGACATAATCTTAGCTATCATTAATATCAGTAGGTGGGCACCTACTGATATTAATAAGAATTGAAAACTGTACATTACCCCAGCAAATTGTCATCTAATTTTTAAACTAACCACACGAGTTAGGTAAACTTACCAACGTAACCTACGATCTCAGAGATCCGCCACGCTCGGCGTACCGTGCAACCTCACAGGAACAGCCGTCTCGGCTGGCAGGATGCGGCGTGCGCGTGCGCAGCACGGCCGGTACCTGCACTGCGCCTGCGGTTGTAACAGATAGCACCAGGGATACTCTGACGGGATAAGGTGTCTTGACCTTTGGGGATAGTTCACGATGAACCGTATTAGTTTACGTTAGAATATGTACTTAGTGTAGACATAGATTTTAACAGAGAGCACGCGGGGCTACTTATATTAATATAGACATGTTAATATTATAAAGAGAGAGATTTGATTGTTTGCATCGCATTTGTTCCGAATGTACCGGACCGATTTCTACACTGTGATTTCCGCGGGTGACATAATTTTGTTAAGTTGTTTACTTATAGCGATAACATCATTTTGTTCGGCAGACCCTGGCTCTAACAGAATTGTAATCCATCCCTCCACCTGGCACCCTGTGAGTTACCTTCACCGAAGTATTATTTAAATCTAAAAATACATAAATTAAACCATAATCGGTTAAATCGATGAAATGAAATGATACGCAAATTGATCTTAATGAAAGTGGTACTTAAGACCGTTATCTGCGAACTTATTATTTTCGGAATGTTGGGCTAAAATAGCCTAATTCCTATTTGTCGTCCCTCGTCCCTTAATCTAACTAATACAGGAAAAAGAACTCTTTGAAATGTCAGTCAGTCAACTCTTCCAGAGTTAAGAGGCATATATATTAAAGACTTTGATCTGACGCTGTTCTAAGAATCACAAGTACCGTAGCTATTGGAAATGAAATTAAATGTTGCTAAATTACTAGCATCTTGCACATAAATCATTTATAACTTCGGGAAATTTTATGATGTAAAATTATAGAAAAGCTTTTGTGAATTTTCTGTTTATCAGTACGGAAAATGTGATTTACGTTAATTATATTTGATAATACATTACGACATAGTAATAAAACTTATTCGACGATATTCATTTCAGATATAAAACTTCCAAGGCATAAAAATATCGAAATTTAGGGACGTCGAATATGGTTTTAGAAAAGTTTTTGGACTCGACAATAAAAGCGATTTTTTTTCCATTTCTCCACATTTTCGCCATAGTAAAAGCTGTTCATATTATCGAGCCCAACATCGTTCCTAAGACCATTGCTCGGGTTTATTTTACACGCAGTGTACGTCACAAAAGGTGACCTAATGGATACCCGGGGTATGAAAGCGATTAATATGCGAATATAGACTGACAAGTTACCAACCGATAACTTTTCTATTTAATGTTATGCATCTAATCCCCAACTGTCGGAAAAAACGTGACATGACAAATGATGATAAAAGCTTGGTCCGACCGTTTATTAGATTAAAAAGATCCACCTTTTTAATTTAATAAATAAACACATATTTTCACAACAACACGTACCTCATCCCATGTTAAGTAGCTTGTGTTATTTAATTCAAACAACGAATTATACTTACTTACATATTTTTTTCTTTTAAATACATAATTAAATAAATAAAACACCCAGACACGTCCAACAAGTACTTAAAAGCTCACCACCTGTAAGCGGTGGAAATCGAACCCAAGACCTTACGGAATATAGGCAACCATGCTGATCACTACACTACACCAACGAACCCGTCAAAAAATTTTGCTATAAGCCACTGGAATAAAACCAAGGACAGTTTGATTTCTTGTCAAACACTACCTATCACCTGTTGTTTGCTATACTTACTTAACAACCCTCTCAAAACATAAATGTAACACAAACTTACTTATTAAAATAGTCTTGTGTCAATAAAACCACAAGCACCGCCTCAACCAATAATTCACATACAAAATCATCACTAATTCTATTATAGGTATTAAAATATTCGCCGGGGCACGCGTCACATGAGAAGTTCACTACCAAAGGAATATCGCGAATTTACATTAATATCACTCAGACCCCTGACGTCGTAAAGAAGGCAACGTATTACCACAATAATGCTACAATTGCCATAGATATGCAAAATGCCAAATTCTTATCATACAGTGTAACATAATGTCGACGGCACCGAGCAATAAGACTGACTGATCACTTTGGCTTTGTCGTTTCACATGCGTGCAAATGAGATAGACTATAATCATGCTAAACTTATAAGAGTTTCTTACTGTCGTATTCATAAAAAGTTAAAACATTGATTACCTAACTACACACATCAAAAGTGTCCAGTATTCAAGAACATTTTTAGCTCTAAAAAAATCTAATTTATTTAAATCAAATCTAATCTTCTGGATTGGTCTCCAACCTAATTCCCCATGCCTGTATCAATGACTTATCACCACATTTTGAATAAATTATGA
The DNA here is from genome assembly GCA_012932125.1 of Conopomorpha cramerella. Lineage (NCBI taxonomy): Eukaryota > Metazoa > Arthropoda > Insecta > Lepidoptera > Gracillariidae > Conopomorpha > Conopomorpha cramerella. The sequence continues at coordinate 12,470 of SJJU01002647.1, read as the reverse complement.
ATTAATTCAGTTTTTGTAAAATATATTCTTGATTGGAATCTTCTAAAATGTACTTGATCCCTAGACACTTTTGACGGGTGTAGTACGTCAACTTAGACTTAGCCGGCGAATAGAATACATGTGTCACCATCAACTTAGGCTTAGCCGTGTGAATAAAATATGTGTATCACCACCCCAGCTCAACATTTCCCGGTCGTGACGAAGCATCCGAGGAAACTCTTCAGAGGACGAGCAACAGCGTTTTCTGTGAGTTTAACCACAACACCACTACGATCGCCAACTTGCCTGCCAAGCGTGCCGATTATTGGCATTTCGCCCCAAATTATCATGTAAATTATTGGGGGAGGCCCACGTCCAGCAGTGAACGTCATGTGGCTGATGATGATGAGGAACTTAGACTAGTTTTTTCGTATTTTATTTTTTTCGGGTATATGAATTTGACCAGTTTTTGAAACCTTCTCTGGCGTTGTTCTAACTTCACGAATACCACGGTTAGTGTAGTTCTTGTTCTCATAAATGCACACGGGCACCTTCAGACAGTTAGTCGGAGCAGTATGTCTATCTTCTAGATCGCTGAAAGCGAGAAAGCTAGATGCTTCACTCGTAGGATTAAAAAGAGATAGTGTATCTATCATCCGTACAACCCTCGGAGGTTTTATCAAAATTAACGATACATATTTTAGAACCTTTTTTACAGACCATCTGTTCTATAATTTAAGACGCTTGAGCTAGTCCTGTATGAGGTGTATACAGGACTGCTATTGCTAATTTTAGAAGTGTACAACTTACTGGGGACAATGACCTCGATACAGTCAACGACAAAAAGCTTTTCAATTAATTTATTTCGTGTACGTACGGTACGTCAATCAGAGTGATAGGGATCTCATAATTGTAATTAACACGGCTCTTACGAAATTGTCTATTGGTTTTTAGTTGCGCGGGCGCATAGATATGGTGATTACAAGACATGTAGGCACCATACTATTTTTGAAATGATTACAAAACGGTTCGAGAAAAATATAGTTGTTTAATTAGCTAATGAAAGTACTTGTAAAGTTGTTCTTAAAGTATCTATGCCCTTTTTTATGCCTTCAATTTTCTTATTTGTAAATGTTCTACAGTTAACGTAATTTATTTTTCCTTTGAGTACTGATTGCTGTCCCATTAATGGTAAGCTCAGCTATTAGTGATAAAGTAACTAGACAGATAGATAATAATATAGTTTAAGTACCTAGAATTCTTTATTTATTAATAAAACAATAAGGCTTACAGTAAATTAGCAATTCGCTAATTACTTTACTTATTGCTGGTTTTCTGAACAGTACTTATAAATAAAAAAAAACTCATGTACTAAAAAGAACTTAACACTAACACAAAAAAGGAAAACGAAAAAAAAATACTAAATAACAACTTATACCGAAATTAAGAAAATTATTGTCGTCTTTTGCAATCTTGCCATTTGTCAATGTTACATTTGAAATGTACCTGCAATGTAATGCAATGATTCCATTAATTCATTCATCCACTTACGTTTTTATAGAAGAAGAGATCTTAAAAATCGAAAGCAAGAATACATGACGTGATAAATATTATTATGACGTCAGGATCATCATCAATACCTCAATAAATACCTAACTGTAATCAAAACAAGTCTACATAACAAACTCGCAACACTGTGGAAACAAAACATCTGAACACCCGTAAGAATTCAAGTAAGAACTTATGCAAAAAATAGCCTATTCAATATCCAATACAAACTAGTCATAATTGTACCGTCTGTTTGTAAACCTAAAACCAGCTGATTCGATCTGTTCTCAGGTCATTGACATTGCTAATAATGCATTTTTGTGGCCGCAGAATGCTCTGTGCACACAATGCCGGCTTCTTTTCATAAACTCTATTGTAAAAAGCCTCAGCACTGTATAGTATCCGTGTAAAGTGTTTGAGATAAACACAATGTTCAGTTTTGTAGTGCGCATGCGCCGGCCTATTGTACACCTCTATTATGATTGCTCTCTGATTATCATAAGTCCTTAGAATTTATCACTTTATAGACGCTCTTTTCGTATCAATGATATTTTAATTCGCTCTATTGTCGATCGCTATGAAACGTAGCGTCGATGTCTATTGGGTACCGGTGTAGATTTTTATTATGCGTAAAATCGTGTTAGAAGTCATAATTTATTATGTGCTGTGCTGTGTGTAAGAAATGTCGCGTCTGGCGTGTTATTGTGATCTGTGTTGTTGTGGCTAAAAGTGTTTTTATGTTTCATTGTAGTGTAATCAAGACGTTTAGCCGTGTTTTATATTATATTCAGTAAGTTCCGTCGGTCAACAGACCGGATATCGGATTGACTTAGGTTTTTTTTTGTTGTTTCTGTTACACAGTTGTTATTTCGTTTGTAATTGGTGATTGGTTCTGATTGGATGGGCTAATTAGTGGGCGGTTAGTGAAAAGAGAAAAAAAACGTGCTTCATTTTGTGTCAACAATTAGAAGGCTGTATTAATGAACGACTCGACCGTGTCTTGGTCCCGCCCTTAACTACGAATAGGTATATTCAGTGGCGTGCACTGGATTTTACGAGAAGGTAGGCAGTAATCCCCAGAGATTGACACCTATGTATTGGTAACGTGTTTTTACGAAATATAGGTACCTATCTACTCACCCACAAAAAACAGGACCTTCGTTAGCCTATGTCGTGAGTATAACAAAAAAAGATCTCAATAAATCTATTATTACGTCGGGTATCCAAAATACTAAGGTAGGCAGTGTCTTTTTGCCTATATTGTGTGCATGCCACTGGGTATATTAATGCGCAACAGTAATCGGTACCTACATTTATTATGGTATGAATTTAAACTAGCTAAGAAGTACAGGATGATGCGTAAATAGCCTAGGAAGTCCAAGGTCATATTGTTTCTACGCACTATTCAGAGTGACTCATTTTCTCAACGTCCAGAAACTAAAAAAAAAGTCCACTCCATACAAAATGTACAATTACCTGATCATCTTTCTATGCAAACAGAAGCCTACCGCCTCCCACTATATTTTAATATCATCCTGTATTGAATTAAGATAACTAGGTATTAATGGCATTTTTTTTAAATATTGTAATCATTTTTCTTTATAGATTAAAAAAAATAAATACAAATTCGTGAACACTAGTTTATACGAATGTGAATGAAAACCACACCGCATAGCACAAGGTTAACTGGAAGAGAATGCTTTGTAGCATTAAGTTCGCCTTTAATAATAAACAATAATAAACCATGAAAGGCGAGAAGGTAAGAAACAAACTTGCCGAAAAGTGATGAAGTCTGAGACTTTTTGTTAAAAACCAGGAAGTCCTTTGTTCCCTACAAAAACTGTTTGAAAACACATTTGAACAGTTCAGACATTACACTACAAAATTAGGATTAATTATTAATATCAGGCTATTTTCATTGAATGTACCCACAGACTGGAAAGAAGTAATCAGGAAACAAAAACGGTCCAAAAATTCCATTGCGTTGTTATCTGTACTAATATTATTAGTGCAAAAGTAACTCTGTTTGTCTGACTTGCTTTCACGCTAAAACTACTGAACTGATTTAAATGAAATTTGGTATGCAGACAGTTTAGAGCCTGAGAAAGGATATAGGCGACTTTTTATCCCTATCCTGACGAACGCGTCACTAAATATAGTTTGTACGAAACACTGGAACTACGCGAATGGAATCGCGTATGACAAATATTTATAAAATAGCTGTCAATATTAAGAGCAATGCATTGTGCTCTAGAAAGATCTCGCTCGCTATGGAACATTATATTAATATCATAAGTGAATGTACGTCAGAGTCCGCTACCAAAACCACGTCGGTCGCTCGCTCGTACCAAAACAATAAATATACGGAGAGACCCCGAATTACTTCTGCTCTGTATAATTTTATTTTATACGCTTTTAAAAATATCTTTTCATAAGGAACGTGGGATTTATGGGTTGCGAAACCCGTTCGTGCGCCCCACGAGGGGAGACCGGGGTAAGAAGGGCCCCAAGATTTTATGTTTTAAACGACCTTAACTGTCATGAATGCAATATTTGAAAATAGAACGCTCGATGCCGTCACAGCGAGGAGCTATGATCCAGATTGGCGTGTCAATGGGGATTTATTGCAATTCGATTCAGGACGTCCTCGATGTTTTACGATTATTATTATTAAGTGAAAATATGTTTTAGTACGAATGAAGATTGAACGACTGTACTATAAGGAAGACTATTAGGAGTACATTTTACTACTTTGTAAGGTATGTGGTGTTAAGAAAAGAGGGTGTGCTGGAAAACACCAAACCTATACAATTCTGCATAACTGAGAAAGTACCTTAGCCCTAACACCTTCGATTCTCAATATGTTACGAAATATGAATAATTATAAATAACAAACTCTTAATATGATGCGTGACTCATAAATGTACAGTCACCCAAGTATCTAGTCTACCTCTCTAAAGTTGAAAACTCTCATGAATGTCACTAGACATTAAGGTTAATGTTTTACTTATATGTATTTACAATACAACAACTCTATCTTATTGACGTTTTAGTGACACAGGAACTGTCATAAACACTGATGATTGACCGTATCGATTCTACAAATATTACTGTACATTCCTACATTATAAAGCTGAAGAAGCAGAAGAAGCCACGTTACAGCAACGTAACACCGCATCAACCGACCCGACCCGACCGACCGTGGGAATGATGTGAATAGCGCCGCAATCACCCCTCATTTACCCTACACACGTGCATCGGAGTAGCTAGCCGAAACGCCCTACCACAACCGCGAGGCCGATGTTACCTTACTACACCTTAAGGTAGGGTGGGTTATAGAAGGAAGTAAGTAGGTACTAACTCAATTATTCCCATTAAAAAGAGCTACTACTCGTAGTCAAATTCCTACTGCTTGTATTTTGTAGGTACCTACACTCAACCAATCTAAAAATGTGGTCTGCCACTCTAAGGTAAAACCTCGTATTATATTTTTTGTCTAGACAATATATATTAATACTGACCCGCAACTACTCTTTCCCATGCTGTGGGGTCGACTGGTAGATAATACATTGGTAAGTCCGCCTTTTGATCATTTATGTTGCAATAAAGTATTAAATAAATAAATAAATATAACAACTCTAACATTTACCCCCTTACCAATAAACGCGTTGTCACTTATACCACTGTTATTACAGTTCCACTTGAACTGGTTATTCCGTATTTGGCATACAACTAACAAGTTAAGTTGAGCTTTGTGTACCTTCGGAATAACAATTCCGCCATTAATAGTAAGGCCGTTATTTTTTAGTGACACAAAATAATTAAATAAAAAAAACTGATTGACAAAACAAGACCAGTTTCTTGACCGACCATTAATTTACTATTTTCAGATGGTAAAATCCTCTGGGATTATGACACCTACTCTTAGTTTAGGCTGGAAAGCAAACATCAAGTAATCCTTCTAAATCTTCAGAAATCTTTAACGCTTTAGTTACCCGATACATTCCGTACGTCGTCATCGTGATAAGTACCTACCTACATTATGATACTTATATTGTCTTATGTGGTTCGTGAAGGTGTTAAACGCCACTCAGATCTAACGATATGATCTAAGGGTTTCTCATTTTATACCTTCTCATTCACAGCACATAAATCTAGGTATATTATTGCAAATCAGATGTCCACCACCAGATCGTAGTCGTTCACGACTGTATTAGATATAAGTACTCATATCTGTTTAGAAAACTCATCAATGCTCTAATAGGTTACCCTCATAGCCACGTTGTATTATTCATTTTGTAAAATAACCTGAGCTAGAAGCATTTATCAGTGATCACATTTAGAAAGCTCAGCTTAGACTTTCCATGTCAATTTCAACTTTGTCAGCCACTGTACAAGACGTTTCACAACGCAATTTTCTCAGCGAACGACCGACCGGCGTTGTGCGGCGATGGCAAGATGGCGGCCAGCGTGCGCAGGCGCACCATTAACATTACAAAGCCTCTGTCGCAGCACCACGATTCGTTCAACTGTGAAATGAAGTATTTGCAAACAAATAGCCACCCAATTACATAATGCGTGCGGTACATGGACGAAAAGTGGGTTAGGTATTAGTTTTAGACAAGTCGACTTGTACAAGTCTATATTTAATCTCATTTAGGGAGCACTGTATACTTCAGATTCAATCTAGACTCTACAGGTAGTTCACTATCAATTCTAAAAAACATCACGAACATCAATTATCTATCACGTACTTGGACTTAATTACTTAAAGTAGGTTTTTGCTAGAGCCTCAATCACAAATAAGCACTTATTATGACACCTGGCTCCTAAGTGTAGTATTTACTCTACTAGTATTAATATGTTATCACAATGGTATTGTTTATATTGGTCGTCGGTATCGGAGTTGTGAAGTTAACTTTCCATTTCTGGCGCTGAGAAACTATTCGCCATCATAGGCCCTATTCTGAAATTCCACTCAAGGACAGATGTCTGCTCAAGTAACTTTTTCTAGCTCTAACCGTGTTTTAGAATACGGGCCATAGTGTACCGATGAACAGCAATAATTAACGTCACCATCGAACTATCATCAGCCCATATTTGTCTACTGCTGGACATAGGCATCGAACTATATTATGCAACAATTGTGAATATAATTAATTGGTTTTGGGTTTATTTACTACAAACATTTGCGATCAAAATTCTTCTTATTATTATTGTACGAACCTGCGCTACATTGATATAGTACGAGCTATCTGAACTATACTATTATAGTAGTATTTGTACTATTATAGTAAAATTGTTCAATGTCATTTAGATGGATGACTATTTTCATTTCAACCGAGGCAGGTGGAATGTGCAATTCGATAATGTTCTTGAAACACTGGTCTGTTTCAACATATTGTATTTTATTTACAATTTGCTGAAGGCAATTAAGATCGTTCCGCATAATATAAATTAACTGTACAACAACGTGAGAAACGTTTTAGAAATAGTCGTTGACGAAATCTTTATTTAGGAAATGTTATTCTATATTTAGTTTGATTAGGTGCTGATGCAAGGCTTTTTTTATGGTGGGCTTGTTTGCCAATCAGGGAGGTCTACGGACCTTCGTTGACACTCTGCAAACACTAACCACCTAGCTTTTATCCCTGTCCATGATCCAGGGCCCACTTTTTACTTAAATTTGATTACGATTTGGTTATAGCCATATATTTTAGAACACTCCACATTTCACTGATTCGCCGCTTGTTTTTTGCATTTCAGAGGAAAGGAAGAGGGCATCCCCAATGATTTCCATGATCATTTGGTGGGAAATGCTAATAATCGCCACGCTTGGCAGGCGGGTTGGCAGTGGATCGCAGTGATGTTGTGGTTTAACTCACAGAGAGCGCTGCAGCCCGTCCTCTGGAGAGTTCTCTCGGTCGCCTCTTATGTCCCCCACGGGAAAAGTTGGGCTGGGGAGGTGACACATGTATTCTATGCGCCGTCACGACACGGCAAGTTTATGTATATCTACAATAAAGTGTAATTACACCACGAATTACAGTTACAATTCTAAAAACCTGAAATTTAAATAATAATTCTAATCTAATAGCCTTCCTTCCCTATACAAAACCCAAAAACCAGTACCATAATGCGGCAATGCTACACGACCGTCAGGTGTCCGCGAAACGGTCAGTTCCCAACCCTTTGCGAATTCGTCTTCCTACAGGGTCTTATTATAATATAATAACCAGACAAACTGGCCGGTTAACTCGTTCCCGGCACATTAGCCGCCATTCAATCACGAAAATACTACAATTGATCACTTGTCAACCCTACCCCCTCTTTGTCCGGCCGAGACGCTAGGTGTCTCATCCCTAACCCCTGCCTATATAGGTAACACCTACGAAAGCGGGCTCAACTTACCCTGGCCCCATATCCTTTTAACGATATGCAAATTTCTTTGTATAGCCCATTCCGTGGAAAATATTTTGTATCGTAAATTCGCTGACTGTGTACAGTATTGTAGATTGATATCATACACGTGGTGTTAATTTATACAAAGCGAACGATTGTAAGATAGGCGCGGGGCCTCTAATGGCATGTCGCGGTGTGTTTAACTTGCTTATTGCTCAGCTTGTAGATGGTGCGATTGTGTCCGCACCCTTCTTGGCCACTCATGATTTTTTTTTTGTTTTAAATAGATACATGCTATATATTACATAAATACCTTATGCGGTGGACAAAACCTTTGAAGGCTTTACTAAAAGGTCACTTTTGGCTAGTCAGTTGAAGTTTTGATCGCTGCAGTAAGTATAACAGTACATATGGAAAAACAGTCAGCATACCAACCAGTACTTGACGTAAGTAGATGGTTATCCAATACTCCTTTTCGTATCCTGTATTTCCTTAACGTTGCCTTTTACATCGTGTAACTAAGAAATATACCTGACAATCACGAGAGTCCAAGATCACTCCAGGTCAAAGATGCTACTTAAGAATGTTTTCCAACGTTACAAACAAAAACAGAAAACAAGAGCAATCAGTATTATCTAATGTTTGACTAGAAAAAAAATCACAATAGGCATCCTAACTAGGTGTAGTACAAGAGGCTAGGCAACAAAGGCGGTGGCTCACTGACACATAATGGCCGACCTTGGTTCTGGTGATGGTGGAACAAAAAAAAAAGAGAAGTTCATTTACACGAGAGTTTGCGGCTGCAACTGCTGGATCCTTTTGTTGGAACCTTTTGTTGGATCCCACATGCCGACCTGCAGTCAGGTGTTGTATTGTTATATGCAAATTATACACTTTCGCTCTCCGAACATAATATTTTAGGGCCCCGCTTCGGTTTATGACATTAGATTGTTAATTTTATTGTTGTTTATACGGTCATAATATAAGCTTTAGGTTCGATATAGCTTTGGTCGCGTGGTGCGGCAAGTAACGGGACAGTGCAAGATTAGATCTCGTATATTTAATTAATAAATAATGTAACATAATTAAAAAATGGCTTATGTGAATTGTAACTTTAATATTAAGTGCGTTATTCGTTTTCAATTATTTCATTCACAATGAGGTGTGGCGTCAAGACGTGTGACGTGAATCTTGGGCCTTCATTATACTATTCACACTCTAGGATGATTTTTTTTTGATTTGATAACATATTCCTCATTAAACTGGTAGAATGTAGTTAGTAATGTACAGGTTGAAAACATCAACATTTTAACGTTTACATACTTCTTCATCAAGTATACATTCGTTAGTAAAGGACTGCTTAACACCTGTAAACCGTTTTTTTATTAACATTTCCCCCTAAAAGATCATGGAAATCATTGGGAGAGGCCCTCGTCCAGCAGTGGACATCATGTGTGTGATGGTGATGATTGCTACAGATAAAATGTCAAACTATAATGTAAAAATATTGAAAACCCATCCGTTTAATTTTTTTATTAGGCTTTAGGATACCAATCACCGTCAATAGTATAAAACAAAATCGCCTCCCGTTGCCTGTCACTATGTATGCCTAGAGCTTAAAAACTACGTAACGGATTTTGATGTGGTTTTCTTTAATAGATAGAGGAAGGTTTATGTGTACAATAAATACATGTAATAGGAGGGAAACACTGTATGAAATTAATAAATATGTATATTGGCAAAACAATGTTTGCCGAATCAGTTAGTTGAAAATATTATATAGCTCCATATTTTCAGTTGGCGCAACGTAGTGAAGTCTCAGACAATCCACTAATAAAAAATATAGTCCTAAACTGTGAAACTCTACTCAAACACACATCTTAGCTCAAGTAATGATTCTCTCGCTCTAATCGTCTTTGTGCGAAAAAGACAAACTACGCCCAAGCGACACTTGAGTACTGATTATTGTTTTAGAATACGTACGAGTACCATAGTTTCGGTAGTTTGTTTAACCGTTTTTCGTAGACCGGTTTTCCATGCGACCCTAGAACAGTGGTCTCGTCGTAGATCATCATCGGACTGTGAAGCCAAAACTCGTTTTCAAAGGAACGTGACTTATGGCAACTTAATGTCCCTTTGTACCGCTTTCCTTATAGACGTGCGAAATTCCATTCAGATAACTGGATTTTGCGTTGCACGGTGAATTAGGCACTTGTACTGTTAAACGAATGTAGGTATCTGTTCAAAGAAAACCAAAGGGTCACATGTTATCGAATAATTGTAAATTGATACGAAACGTTTTGTAACAGTTGAGTCAAGGATTCACTTTTATCTAGGATCTTCGTGTAGCTTTGATTTGTAACCTTTTTTGAAACAGGTTAAGTTAGGTGATTATGTTATAGTATTGTATGCTTGAGTAACGGATTATATTCGTACTTACACTTAAGGAATTCGTAAGTTGTTACAATTGTATACCTAGCGATATATTTACCGACATTGGCCAACCAGCAGTACGGCAAAACGTCATCAATACCAGGTGGATTTGCCATTTACTCGAACCAAACGGTTTTTTTTTATCACTATGAACAAGCGTTTGATCACCACCCTGCCTGATGTTAAGAAAACCGCATCAAAATCCGTTGCGCAGTATAGGCATACATAGGGACAGACAGCGGGAGGCGACTTTGCTTTATACTATGTATAGATTAGGTTTTTTTATCACTATGAACAAGCGTTTGACCATCATCCTGCCTGATGTTAAGCAGCGATGTGGTCTACGATAGAGCGTCTACTTTCATAGTGCAAACCGCCAGGATGTGGAACGACTTGCCGGAGTCTGTGTTTCCTGCACAGTACAGTCTGAAGGTCTCGGGTGAATAGGTACCTAATGAACAAGTGTGCTCCATCGTAGACCACATCGCTGCTTAACATCAAGCAGGATGGTAGTCAAACGCTTGTTCATAGTGATAAAAAAAACCTAATCAATACATAGTATAAAGCAAAGTCGCCTCCCGCTGTATGTCCCTACGTATGCCTATATTGCGCAACGGATTTTGATGCGGTTTTCTTTAATAGATATAATGATTACTGAAGAAGGTTTATATGTGTAATACATTAATATAATAGCAGAGAAATATTGTTAATAATGTATATTAGCAAAACAACCAGCTAGCAAGCTAGTCTTATAGGTATTTATAAAATTATCGTGTCACAATGATAGTAACCATATTGCTCCGAAACGGCTTGACAAATTATTATTTTTTTATATGTAGGTATATTCAATAGGTAAGAGAATTCGCTACTATCTATTTTCCAGTTTACAGCCAGTAATATTTCTCCCAATACAAGAAGTACAAAAACGAGCATTTTATGAATGCTGGTCCATGTAAAATCATAGCTCCTATTCTTGAGATACGTCAAGTATTCCTGCCATATGCTAAACACGGAATAGTTTGTTTCAATAAACGTGTACCTAATATTAGTATATACATAGCGTTTATTGGTAAGGGACCTAAAATAAAAAAAAATCATCGCATAGAAATAACACCATTGTGCCATGTCTTTAACTAGTTACCTACAATACAGTGGCGTGCACACCATATAGTAAAAAAGACACTGCCTACCTTAGTATTTTGACTACCCGACCTAATACTAGAGTTATTGCTAGATATTTTTTGTTCTACTCACGAAACATGCCAACAAAGGCCCTGTGTTTTGTGGGTGAGTAGATAGGTTAGTACCTATATTTCGTAAAGACAAGTTACCTATACATATGTGTCAATCCTTGGGGATTACTGCCTACCTTGTCGTAAAAGCCAGTGCTATAATATCTAGGTACAGACACTAACAAGTAGCAACAATTACCTACTTAGTTATACAGTTCCTCATAAAAGTACTTAATGTAATAGTGCAAGAATATGACTCGTGAAAAATCCGCATGTGACTTCGCCGGCACGTCCGAGCGTACTTTTCGTTTCGGCCCGCGTCATGAATATTCAACTTTGTAATGAAATTATAATAAAATCGGTGTTTTCATTTGTTACCCCAGTGAGGCAACGGCCGCGCGCCGTTCGTAGGCACCTATAATACCTACTAACGGTTTGCTCAGCTGCTTGTAACAGCTACACTGCGATACGTATTCTGCAACAACAATCAGTACTAATGTGTCGCTAGAATATAGCCTGTCTCTTTTATACAAACACTATTAAAGCGAGACACACGATTACTTTAGCTGAGATCTGTGCTTGTACGGAGTTTCGGAATACGGTTCAAAGTATGTCTGTAGGCTGTTGTAACTATGTATGTATTTATGTACAATTGCAAAGTCACCTGTTGATACTCTTGCTACAGAAAATATGGAACATTTAGAGCTCATTTAATTACTTTTTTTTTGTATACAAGGTCGAGACTAATGTACAAGCCTGCAAGGTCTCCAAGTGCCCTCGTATCTCATGAAACAATAATGTTTTTCCTTTACCTAAAAGTAAAGTAAAGAACCACTGAGAGACGACTCGGAAAACCAAATACAGGAAAATCTACGA
>SJJU01002646.1:0-32833 GCA_012932125.1 Conopomorpha cramerella | reverse complement strand
ATAACGTCCACTGCTGGACGAGGGCCTCCCCCAATGAATTCCGTCATTTGGGGTGAAATGCCAGTAATCGCCACGCTTGGCAGGCGGGTTGGCGATCGCAGTGGTGTTGTGGTTTAACTCACAGAGAGCGCTGCTGCCCGTTCTCTGGAGAGTTCCCTCGATCGCCTCTTACGACCCCCATGACGGGAAAAGTTGGGCTGGGGTGGTGACACATGTATTCTATTCGCCGTCACCACACGGCTCAATATGGATAGGTACTTGCATACTTACCGTTTCGTGACGAGGAAGTTTAATATCTGAGTAGAGGTATACTTACCTCCGCGATGCGACAAAAGAGTTTCCTGTGAGCTTTTAACAGGAAACAGTCCTCTCCGCTATACCATTGACAGAGAGCACGAGGACTCCTCCATTAAAAAAGTAAGAGTTGTATTGTTTACCTAATACACCTAATCTGAAGTTGATAGTGACGACGATAATGTTCCCGTGTGCAGCGAGCGGCGTGCCGTCGTACGCGTTGCCGGAGCTCCACTCGTAGGACTCGCCGTGCACGAACACCAGGCACGGGAGCCCCGTGCTGCTGTCCTCGCTCTCCTCACCTGTGGCATATTGTACGATATAATACAGTTCATTCGCTTTTACAACATACTTGACAGTCTATGGTTACACTCACTCATTTAAAGTGTGTTAAAGATGGATAGGAGTACAACAAATAACAAGCTGTCAATTATATTCTACTAGCTTCGCCCGCGTGGACTTCGGTTATATTGCGGTATAAAGGAATATTTTTGTTTTCCCTCGGGAACATCATTTTTTTCTGGGATAAAAAGTACCCTATTATTTAAACCGGACTTCTAACTATACGTCTGCAAAATTTCAAAGCAATCGGTTCAGTAGTTACGGCATGAAAGCGGAACAAACAAACAAACTTCATTTTCATTTCCCATTTATAATATTAGTAAGATTTAATCAACTGTAAACACTTCAATTCAACATACATTTTACAATTATTTGATGACCTATGCTTATTGCTCATGGATCAACGACAAATTTCAAGACAATAAATGAATAATACACATTTCTTTGGTCCGAGGCCCTATGTTTCCACATAAGTAAGGTTTTACATAACTTCTTCTCTTCTGAAAACAGTGTAGATGGAAGCGACTACTATAAACAACTGCTCACATGTCACAAATCAGGCAAGGTTTTTATCCAACGGGTACGGGAAGTAATATTGGTATACGGCCGTTATAAGGTTTAAGACACCTTTTTAGTATGCGATGTTTCCCTTCATCATAAGTGCGTACAGTACCATAATATACGTATATAGGTTTAGAAAAAAGTAACCCATAGTTACACACCTAAAGAGTTAACTAAAATGTTACCTTTTTGCAGAGCTATTTCCATATATAGAGTAAAAACTTATTACTAGGTATTTGGAGTCTAGAGCTACTGTCAAACTTTGTTTGGAAAGTAATGACAGTTCTCCGCCAGAAAATATGTCAGAAAAGCGTCAAAGAAAATTTCCAATTAATACTGGCCAATGTTTTATTTTTCTTTTTGGAAATTGTTTTACTGGGCAGTAGGTATTTCAAAAATAGGATTTGGAAAATGTATCAGTACAACATCGATATAGGCTTCCAGAAATGAGGTTTAATACTCTTTTATGTCAAAGGAATTCTCATTCGGATGGATCCCTTACCGAGAATCTGTTCTCATTATAAAAGTGTTGATAGAAAGAAAAAAGCAATGTTAGAATAATAACGTACAAAGGTACATAAATGAGGTAGGCCTGTTATTCCATTACGTACAAACCAAATTTTTCTATGGAGGATCCAGAATTCAAAATAAAAAAGTGATTCTACGTCAATCATCGTTGTATGAAAGGCTGATTATAGTGCTATAGACAAAGACGCTAACCCAATATGGATTGAACCTTCATGGGTAAAATAATATTTTTCATAACAAAGTAATACGAACGCCAATCAATCGGCTGCCCAAGATTTCCACACACATCAAATAGATCCGTTCAGTTGGTAACTCGAAACAATATAATTCATTAATGCCAATTACCTCAATAGCATAAATCATCTGGCGAAACCTGGCAATATTCGGTAGGGTTATCCAATAAATCTGGATGAATGGTCCACCAACTGAATCGGCCGCGGCGCAGAGGTAAATTAATTAACGTAACATGATATTTCAGTTTAACTTTGTACCAAGCTTACTTTAGTTGCTCTGGCTGGCTGTTAAATCAATAATACAGAAAGTACGCAGATATTATGTTTCGTCGGTTTTCTCTTAAAGTAAAAATATAAGTATAAGGATGGGAATTAACTTTGTACCTACTGTTAAAAATAATACAACATGTAATAAAGTTAACTAGCGGCCTGTCCCGGCTTCGCACGGGTAGACTTAAATTAATATTCAAGTTATAAGCATGCTAATTAAAACGACCATGAATAAATAATTTAGAAAAAATAGTATGCTTATCTTAAAGACTCCCTGTACACGTTAGCTGTGGTATTTGTAGGTGGCAACAAAACGTATTGATTTTCAGGGGATCCTACTCAAGAAAGTGCCACATACAATTGCCCGTGGAAAAGCACTCTTTCCTTAATTCGATACCAACTATGGAAAAAGTTCGTCCCTGGGATTTATTTATTGTTAGGGACATACCTTTATAGGGAACGGAACATGTGCGAGCTGCGAGCTGACCGGCCGCGCGGCCCGTATAGATAGTTGCTACAATCATATTATTACTTAATTCTTTGATCAACAATCTTGTACCATTACACATACAGGGAGGACTTAAATTTCTTCATAGCATAACAGGCGTACCTTTTTAAAATTTTTATTTTAGTTCGTGAGGATTGAGACCGATTGAGGGAATTTAAAATTTCTGTGTACTGTATCTTGGATGTTGCACATGGTGTCAACAGGTTTGTAACTGTATTAGCAAGTCACCTGGTACTTTTTCAATAATAATTTTGTTTATATTATAATGGTCCACCCCCTTCTCCCGTACTCCTCCTGTCTAGTCGAGTTAGTTACTCTATGCTCCGAGTGGCGGCCACCGCCGATTTCATGATATCTTTTAAATAATAATAATAATCAACTAGTTAATGTAAAAAAGTAGTTATTGTGACGTAACTACCATAGTTAAACATATGGGCTCGCGAAGTATTTTGTAGATATTGATATGTTCTATAATATTGTGTAATTTTTTTGTCCTATCATTAATACTCTTCGCAGCGCATGCGATAAAAGACACTTTATGGCAAAAAAATTTACACCTTCGGTTGGTTTTTATAGGAATTTCTAAAGATTTCTGTAGTAACTTAGTACTAAATATAGCCTATGTTATTCAGTGATATTGTAGCTTTTTAATGAAAAATAGTTTTAACAAAAAAAGAACCGACTTCAACCCGTAAACTAAAAAGTAAAAAATAAATTTATTTCTTACAAAGTAATACGTATTTTCATTTAAGTTGTTCAATAAAAAATACCTGATTAAATAATTATTTTAAAATATTGAAGTCGGTGCCAAGTAAAACAATATTTATCAATCTTTCTGACGATTATATTCATAGTTAGCAGGTATATTAGGTTAGTATCGATTCATATTTTTTTCATACTGTTATTGTTTTGATTTATTTCAGTAGTTTGTAATTACTTAGTTAGCTTGTTGTAGTATTTACTTGGCACCGAAAATACGTATTACTTTGTAAGAAATAAATTTATTTTTTACTTTTTAGTTTACGGGTTGAAGTCGGTTCTTTTTTTGTTAAAACTATTTTATTTTACGATTTTGAGTGATGGGTCGACCGAACAAGGATGCTCAAGGAGAAAAGAAGAAGAAAAAAAAATTAAGACTTTTATTTTTACTTTTTGTTTTTGTAATGCATGTTCAACACTATGGATAAATCATAGTACCTACAATGCGACATTGCTTGGTAATGATATCTAGATGACATCTTCGTTAGTTCTTATTCTGTTAGTTGGGATAAAATCTAAAGTACTGAATCAATTTAGATAAAATTTTAATGGGACCATCTTGAAAGTAAACCCTGTCGAATGCAAAAAGAATTTTCAAAATCGGTTCATAAACGACGAAGTTATCCGCGAACAAACATAAAAAAAAACAAAGCATATATACGGTCGAATTGAGAACCTCCTCCTTTTTTGAAGTCGGTTAAAAAAAGAATTATTAAAATCAGTCAGTCAGTACTTTTGAGTTTATTCGTTATATACAAAAATACAGATCTTTCCTCTTTATAATAAATACAAACGCGGACGAGACCGCGAGGCGTCCACTAGTAAAGCATAAACGTCTCAGAATCGTGACAGAGCTCGAGTCAGGGGAATTCAAGCGACTGAAAGAATACTAATGGCGCAGCACGTTGCAGTCAGCTTGTCTGGAATCCTGACGTTATAATACTTTTTGCGTAGTCTTCTTTTTTCTGTAAAGCATTTTTACGAAATCAAATCATTTTATATTCAGATGCACAAATAACCAGTCACACACTAAATAAAATAAATAAATAACTTGTGTGCACCGAGTTCTTAGCATGGTCTTATATTTAGTCAATCTCATAATAATTCTTGAGATAAGTGCATAATAATATATTCGCATCTAATTTGGAACCACCTTATACCTACCTGCTTCTGAATTCTATTTTTCGAAGTGTGTGGTCAAAAGAATGAAGTAATCGTTAGACATCCTGTGTCGACACTTTATTTTTTTACGTATAGCTGGCACAGCCCCTGTCTGATATCCACTCCACCTTGCACACCCGGGCTCTGTGTTATATATTGTTTACCTCTTTATTTTTTCTAACATATATTTAGGCCTACCTCAGTTTACACGACTTCGATACATACTTTTGAAATGATATCATTGGTGCTTACGTATTTTCGTTTGGACTGAGTTCATTTCTGCAAAACTGCGTCCAATTAATTCTCTAATAAAGACACAAAGGAAAGACGACGAAATTTTCTTGAATAAACAAGGCTGTAACAACCGTCTAAACTTTGTACTCTTTTCATTAAATTAATTGGCTTGATTTTTTTCCCGAGTAGGTACTGTTTTACAGGGTTAATTTGCCAAACCCGTATTTTTAATACCTTGCCAGTTTTTATTGCTTGTTATTTTTTCAACATTAAAAAGTTCGAAATTATTTTAATCAAATAAAAAATTAACGGTATTGCATATTTACGCCGCTTGTGCGTGGAAACTGGTCAGTTCCAGAAGTAGATATTATTATATTTTCGTCGTTTTTAAATATATAATCAAAGACTCCAAAAATATTTAAATACACAAGCACAGCGTTGTTACTGCCCTTTTCATTTAAAAGCAAACTATAGAGATAACGATTCTTGTACAGAAACAAAATATTTTTCTTTGTTGGCATCTAGCATGCTGTATTGATTAACGATAATTACTATAGGTTCTACACGATATCCCTACTAAGTAGTACCTACCACTAATAGTATAGTAAAGTATATTCCATGTCAGGTTAATGTAACCATATTTGAAATGCCCTCAAATATTAAATTACATTGTAGGTTTCTATAAATTCACCCGAAGCGCTGATTTCTTGAATTCTTGTTTCGTGTTCGCCGTGTCAGCCGCTGTTACGTCACTTCCGGTGGACAGAGGTAGCCTCCACCTCACTTCCGCACTGCTTGCAGCCTGCCTCACGCACTGCAATGCACTACGGAATTGAGGTCTCGGCTACCAAACGACGCTGGTAGCTTCCTATGTCATGGAGTTTTCTTCTGTTTCTTGGCTAGAGGATCGATGGTTTTGGAGAACAACTCGGAGATTATAAAATATTATGCACTTATAATTATATATTTTATAATATGATATGTTCATGTTTTTATTTTCTAAAAGTTAATGCTAGTGCATTGTAGTAGATTTATTATTGCAGTGCCGTTGTAGAGCTCATGTTATGGTTAATTATTTTAAGCTAATAAGAAGACCTATTGTAACATATCATATCTAATAAAACATGAAGCAATAAAGAATTATAGTTATGATTAATATACCGATGTTAATGCATATTACAATGTTCATTTTCTTAATACTAACCAGATTGAGTTTACTTTTGCATTGCATTTATATACCTATCAATAGTTTCTATTTCTCTGGCGTTGATGTGAGAAGACAGTCTAAATTATGTGCACACAACTAACTTCAAATGTAAATACTTATTGAAGAAAACAATGCAGGCTTTATTTCATATAAACTGTCTAAAAATACTAAAATAAAGAATTTGACCTAACACATCTAACAGCCTTTTGCAATTTTCCCATTATAGTTTTTTACATTTGTAATGTACAGTGTGCAATAAAAAGTATATTCATTAATTCAACTAAATAACTTTATACAAATATAATACGTCTCTCCCCGCCAGTACTAAGTACAAATAACTTTTGGCAAATTCTCAAATGATAAAACGAGCAAATACGAATTAAGCTAGAGCCTTTTTTTCACCCAGATTCCGTCATGTCGGCACGTTACTCAAACATCTTCAGGCACAAGTCATTCATAACTCAGCGGATTAGCCGCCAAATGACGTGAATAAAACACGCACACTCCAACAGAGGAGAGCTAACGACGTACCGCCTTCCTTTATATGCTTTATGTTTCTTCGTATTTTGTTCGCAGCGACATGAAAAGGCCATATTGTACCTTTTGAGCTAACTGTCCATCCTAAAAAAAACTAAATATCACACAATTTCGATACGTACGTAACGTAATAACCGCGTCGAATTCCAAACGCCGTTTTACGCGCAAACAAAACGCCAACAGCCCCATTCTCAGTACAGTAAAGAAACACTAATCGTAAAATACCGATAAAATATGAAGCGTAATGTGATTGTATGTGATTTTCCTCGGAATTGGTGTACAATTTGTTTCATTGCCGTCGTTTAGCGAGCGAGGTTGTCGCGGAGTCGGGGCGGCGGGGGCGACCCGGGGTGATTGTTTTACACCCGGAAGTGCCTGCTATTCACAAAACGATATCGTGTATTGGTATTGCTTCAGCACGTGACACGACCTGAGTTATACAACTACTTATATCTAGTGGAATAAATATAAATAAATAACGACTGATATAAAAAATATTAGCTATATTTTAACGGAACATACAAAATTGCAAGTATAAAAGCTGGGAACGCGACACCGCAGGCGCCGCAATAACATAACCAATTTAAAGTCCCGCGCTATAACTTTATTAACATTGTAGAGCGTTGTTGGCGTTCTGTATCCCCCGGGACTAACTCTAACATAAGTAAGTACATTCCTTACAAGTTTTTCTCAAGAATTCTCTATAAGCGGCTAAGGAAAACTACGGCTCAAAGACTTTACCGCTCTCTAAGCGTCTTAAATTTTAATGCCCGCAGTAAAATTGTGCAATGAAAAGAAAGTAACTCTAAACTCCGCTAAAATCCTTGACACAGGACTATTACAAAGATCTTGTGATTAAATTCTTGTTGAAAAATGCTTTTGTGATTGTTATTTTTAACTTTGTAGTTAAATGGATTCAAAATAATCAACTTTTATTGACTTCTTCTGTTTGACTATTACAATACTTAGGTGTCGTTATGTTACGTTTTTATTTATTTTTGTATTGATGATACCTATACAAAAATAATTGCACAATCATAACGTATCTCTGGCAAAAGTATAGCGGATTATTAAAAGCTTTTATTTAATTGCAATGTATGTAGTTAGGGTGAGATCTTGCTACTCAATTTTAAAGCAGATGTACAAGGCCGATTCATTTGAAAATTTGTATACATGTTCAGTTCAAATGACAATGCATGGTTCACTATGTATCTCACATACATGCTACCATGGTATGATACCATTGTCATCGTGGCGAGCTGTCGATTAGAAACGCTTAAATTGATACGAGATAAATTAGATTCACATAAATATAGGGTGTTTTCACATACACAATGACAAATTTAGGGTCTCATCCTCACCGACAACGGGTACGTAGAGATTAACGTAGAGGCAGTCCTCGCTCTGGTTGACGAGTAGTGGGAGCATGCGGTCGAGCTGGCGCACGCGCGAGCGCGGATGCTGCAGCAGCGCGTCGTGGTGCGGCGCGGCGGGGGGCGGCGCCTGCGGGCACGCCGCGCCAGCCGCGTCCGCCAGCCGCGTCGTGCGCCACTGCGACGGCGTCACCGGCGGCATATATCTAGTGATACATCATTTGGTCGGTGATTTCATACTGATATATTGATTTAAAGGTAAAAAATTAGAAAATATATCTAAACTAATTATGTAAACGCGTTGTCACTTACACAAGGGTTATTACAGGTCTACTTAAACTGGTCATTCCATATTTGACATACAACTGACAAGTTAAGTTGAGCTTTGTGTATCTTCGAAATAAAAATTCCGCCATTATTAGTAAGGCCATTAGGTTATAAAAGTTATTTAAATGAATAACGTTCAACAATCAGATACCTACTTAAACACTGTAGGTGTGACTATTTTGTTCGAGTGTAAAAGTATGTATTTACCTGAGACTTCCCACAGGGGGTGTAGCATAAGGCACGCCGAGATAGGCCTCGACGACAGGATGCGAATGCACGACGATGCCGCGCAACGGTCCGTATTTGGTGCGCACAACGCGCGTACTGTACTTGTGCGATGGAAGCGCGGCCGCGCACACGGCGAGCCACGCCAGGAGCGCGGCGCGGGCCGCGCGCATCACGCGGCACGGGCGTGCGGGCGCGGGGGCGCGGCCGCGGGCCCAGCGCCGCCGCCGCCTCCGCCGCGCATCACGCGACGCGCGCCGCAGCGCAACCGCTCAGCGCTCGCGACGCACTACACATCATCGCCTCGCACCCACCGTACCATCCTTCCACTAATAACAAGAATCACACGCTCATTGATATTTAGTACTCAAAGCATAACCCTCATTATAATACCCTTTCTAGAATAGGAACCAATAATTAACTGAGGAGTTTTAAGCTTAATTGGCAATTAAGTGCAGGCTTAGAGTGATTAGGTATACAGTAGATTAGGGCATTATCGTGAGGTAGAAACATTAAAGGGTTTCTTTTTTAATAATGCTACGGCACTTACCCTATTCATGGTCGATTTTTTACAGTATTTGCGGCTCGAACATTAGCTTCCCTGAAACAAGAGAAAGGAGATTCAGTAATGTCTCAAAACGAAGCTTTTGGAAGACAATGTTTATTTAATTCGCTATAATTTTGTTGTGTACATAACGTGTACCTTGGCGGAAGATATATTATTTATAACCAAACTTTGTTGGTTAACGTCGTGATATTATATGACGGCAAAATGTAAACAAGAACAACGTAAGCTAGATAAGGGTATCATGAAAACAGAGACATCTCAAAAAAGTTGCGTTGCATGACGTAAATTTTCTTGTGAATTCTAATGCGATGACCAGCCCGCGTTGCGAGTGACCCAGCTGCGTCCACGGGCAACAGAGAGAGGAACCAGGGGACGCGCCGCGAGCACATCAATCACCGCAGTGACAAGCAGAAGCTTTGTACCGCGCGCCTACCACGTCCCGCCATTGACGCTGCCTTATCAACATCCGCGACAATACGGCCCACAGGCATTCATTCAGACATTTTAATTTGTAACTTAAAACCAATTAACATAAATTGAGAGGCTCTGAACAATCACCAGTGAATTGAATTCAGTAATTGCGAAATATATTACGCTGCTGACATTGATCTCTGTATGTAAAATACCTGTGGTATGAAACATAAAGAGAATGGCGTAATTTGTGACTTCAATTATACAAAAAAAGGGATCTTCAAATATTTTTCAACTACATGTGAACTGGGAGACAATGACGTCATATCTCCAAAAGTTCTATCACTCAGGTTCCCAATATAGGTAAATATTATTTAACAAGAAAAACCAGTCTAGAAAACAGGTCATGAAAACACGCCTGCACCGTTAACTCTACTAAATTAAATTCTTTGCTATACTTGACGGAGATAAAAGCGTAAAGTGAGGAACTTCGTTATTGTTACATACCAATTCTAGCCGATCCAACAATACCCGTCGGCTATAAAGCGTTTACATTAATAAAGCTTACGTAAGTACTTTTGTAAAATAGAATAACTGTGTGCAAACCTTTTTAATTAGAATCGTTAGTCATGGAAGAGTCGGGGACGTCATATTTCGTGGGCTGTTCAATCGCTTAAACCTGCTCCTGGCGCACAAAAGATTTAACTCCTAATTCGACTGAATAAAGCTTATTTTACGAGTGGATGTGTTTGTTCGAGAGACTTTACCCACGAGGTGTTCTTGCGAGAGACTACAAGCAAAGGGAGGAGTGGAACAGTCGGCGGGAGAGGGCTGCGCGGGCCGCGCGGGACTCGATTGCATTATAATCTAAATTGAAGTTTGTGTGTCTTTTGCACGGGGACGATGAATACAAATCTTTTATAATGACTGGTGAAAACCATCTCGTTCATCATTTGAATGCACAATTGTGGCTATTTGTCATTAAAATCCTTGTATTTGGGAATCTTTAGTACCATAATATTTGCCTCTTCATGTGTATAGAAAGGTGGCCCTTTCTATAGATATTGTAAACGTGCATGTTATATAGTTTTTTTTCGCGTACATAACAGTTGAAAATATAATTATTAGCTAACTTCTATGAATTTTACGTCAACAAATAGATATATTTCGAATATTTTTTCTACATTTTGGCTAAACTATGCATTAAACGGCGTTAAAGTCAGTCGTTGAATAAGTTAGCAAGAAGTTAGTGATAAAGCTTCTCGAGCGACATAGTGTGCAATTACCCGCTACAGTCGGGCGGCGGCTTTGATCGATCACCAGCCATTTACCACATTATGTTACTGAACCGACGACGGCCATTCCCGACTTGACGTACACTCACAGCCGTGGAACAACCACGTCGCCAGGCTCGGTGGAACCGCCCGTCCCAGGGCCTAACACTAGCGAAGAAACTCGACGAGTCCACCGTCCTATTACTCAATCCTCCGTTTACATCACAAAATTTCCATTTAAAATGATCCGCTTTGAAACATTGCGCCTGATTGATCCCCACAGCGAAGATTGAAACAATTGCATGCCGATACAAATGAGGCACTCGACTTCGACGTAGCCAATTCACTTTGGACAACTACTATTTGTCATCCAAGTACGTGTAGTCATCATCATCAACCACATAACGTCCACTGCTGGACGAGGGCCTCCCCCAATGATTTCCGTCATTTGGGGTGAAATTCCAATAATCGCCACGCTGGGCAGGCGAGTTGGCGATCGCAGTGGTGTTGTGGTTCAACTCACAGAGAGCGCTGCTGCCCGTCCTCTGGAGGGTTCCCTTGGTCGTCTCTTACGACCCCCATAGCGGGAAAAGTTGGGCTGGGGTGGTGACACATGTATTCTATTCGCCGTCACCACACGGCTAACGTACGTGTAGAAATAACATTAATTCATCCTGATTCGGCCTTCAGATTTTTTTTTAGAATCGTTTAGATATTGGGAATTTTTCTCCGATCATTTATACTCAGTCGTTAGCTGCTTCTGACAACTGCCTGCAATTAATTGAATTAATTTGATTCACGCCGTTCCACAGTGCAAATGAACCCACATATTTACTTCATGCTTTGTAAAAATGTGCCTGCAATATTAAATAAGTAATGAAATGCAATGGAATAATACGTTGGTAGTATATAGACATATGTATATTAGTGTAACATTATTATGACAAGAAAAACACTTTTTCAATAAAACATTGCAATACTCACACACTTTTATTGATTACTATTTATTGATTGATTTATTTTAATGTAATTATTGTTTATCAATTTCACGACATGAGCGTACTAACTACATTATGAAAACATTGTTAACTATATATGATTTTTAATATTTTAGTGTATTATAGTCTATTATATACTAGTGGACGCCCCGTGAAGTACCTAAGTTTAGCCGTTTGTCAGTCAGTCAGTTTCTCCTTTTAGATCTTTAGATAAAACAAAGTCGCATCTCGCTGTCTGTCCCTATGTACCTATGCTTAGATTTTTAAAACTACGAAACGGAATTGAATGCAGTTTTCTTTAGTACATAGAGTGATTCTTGAGGAAGGTTTATAATATGTATAAAATAATGTTCTTTTTTTTTAAATTAGGGATGAGTGAGAATATTATAAACGTAAGAGTAAACAAATGTAATCAGAATTCTCTGAACTACTAAGCTATCAGGAGTTACACCTGTTATTCCGAGTCAACCATAAAAGATAGCCATATGTTGTTCCGGGATCTATTTTAGACAATTTTATATAGAATATTTCCGTCATACATGATTTCTATGTAACTTTCACCATTAAAGCTGCACACGCGATGGAAGCTTAAAAAATAGAGTTACTTCTCCCGTTTTCCCAAAATTTCCCTTCACTACTCTGCTCCTATTGATTGTAGCGTGATGAAAATACTATAACCTGCCCAGGAATATGAAGAATAAAAGTACCAAGTTTCGTGAAAATCCGTCGAGTACTTTTTGTCTCTATAAGGAACACACAGACAGACAGACAGAAAAAAAATTTACTGATTGCATATTTGGCATCAGTATCGATCACTAATCAACCCCTGATAGTTATTTTGAAAATAAATTTAATGTACAGAATTGACCTCTTTACGATTTATTATAAGTATAGATTGCAAAATAAATACTACTTTTTAATAAGAAATTGAATGAAAGCTGAATATTGAATTTGAGACCACTAACCAAATTTAAACCTAATTGCAAAGCAGTGACCTCCAACGTCAACTTTGGCTCAATATTGAGGCTACGACATCCTCTCGAAGGTACGACGGTATTTCACACCTGAACAGTTGCTAACACTGTATCAAGCACAAGTTCTATCGTGTATGGAATACTGCTCTCATGTTTGGGATGGATCAGCAAAATACCAGTTTGAGGCTCTGGAGGCAATAGAGAGGCGTGCTAGAAGACTCATAGATGCGGCTACAAAGCCTAGAGCATCGTCGCAATGTTTGATCTATCTGTCTTCTATCGGGTGCATTTCGGAGAGTGTGCTACGGAATTGCAGAACCTAATACCCACATCGCGTTTTTACAATAGGACAACCAGGAGAACGGCAGAACGTCATCCATACCAGGTGGATTTACCATTTTAGTGAACCAAACGGTTTGCATCTACTTTCATAGTGCGAACCGCTAGGATGACTTGCCGGAGTCTGTGTTTCCTGCGAAGTACAGTCTAAAGGTCTTGAAGTCGCGGGTGAATAGGTACCTAATGAACAAGTGTGCTCCCTCGTAGACCACATCGCTGCTTAACATCAGGCAGGATGGTGGTCAAACGCTTATTCTTAATGATAAAAAAAATAAATTACAAGTAGAATTGTTTCACTAAATATTATATATTTCACTTACAAGTATATTTATAGTTATACCTAAAAGTTTTTTTTCAGCGGGGTCAGTCGTTTGCACACGTCTCCAGAGCTAGAGTAGTTGCGGGCTGGTATCTGTATAAAAAGTTCACCAAGCCTTTTTAACTTAACGTGACAAGTGAAGGATTCATTGCATAGTAGCAGTTCATGCTTCTCGCCAAGGTATATCTTCTTTAACGTAAGTACGTTGAATGCAACCGCCTGCGGTAAATATGCAGGTTCAACATCAGTACATGCGTATATAGATTCACACATATTCCTACAACTTCAGATTACAAGTAAAATTGCCCGACAACTAGATTATAGCCACTCCCATGTCATGTTTAAAGATTACATTATATTTACATTAACTGCTAGAAAAATTAGGTTTACCAATTAGAGTGAGTTTCATGTACAACGGGTTTCATGTTATATTTACAAGTACGGGAAAGGTGTAATTAA
Source organism: Conopomorpha cramerella (assembly GCA_012932125.1). NCBI lineage: Eukaryota > Metazoa > Arthropoda > Insecta > Lepidoptera > Gracillariidae > Conopomorpha > Conopomorpha cramerella. Next base: position 18,932 of record SJJU01002646.1, on the reverse strand, counting down.
AATCCTACAGTCAAAGGGAATAAAGTGGCGTGAAACCACTCAATGTTGAAGTACAGTTTGGATGACTTTTGTTGACGCCGGCGACCAGCACAGCGCCCGTCAGTGAAGCTAGACAAGTCCCACAATACACCCGCATAAGATAGAATACTCCAGTTTACTAATTAATTTTAATTAGTCAGGCAGATTATTTCTTTGAAACACAGTACAGGTACGATAATTTTGTCGCGAACTCTCCCGTTTGAAAATTCTAAATACCTACGGGAAAGTTATTCAAGTTCAGTGAGATCAGTCCATTACAGTAAGTAAATGTGTACAGCTGTATTTGTCTCTCAAACAGATATAGAGCTTGGAATTAAATTACAAATTGTTAATCAAGTGAAACAGATCGTATAGTGTTTCAGGACGCAGTGTATTGGAAGTGTGTGGCCATAGACAGTGAGTGGAGTGGCGGGCCATCTCATCAATCACGTGGTCTCTGAGGTTTAACGACCGACGCGCCACCTACCGCCGCTCGACGACGGTTGATAGCCGGCCCTGCGCTGGCACGTGCTGGTGCTATGTGTTAACGGCTCAACTACTACTATGTCTGGATACTTAGGTGTACATTCATTTATCGGATATTCAAAATCTATAAAATATCCACATACAAAGTCCCGTGCTCGATGATGCAAAAGTTATTATGACGTATTACTTCTTATATATTGTTGTTGTTGTCGTCCTAAGGCACCCCGCTGGTGCACAGGGCCTCCGTAAGTTGTCTCCACGCGGACAGCCGCGGCAACCTCCTTGGCGTCACTCCAGCTCTACTTCTTATATACAGAGAAGTAATATACGAAGTCAATTACCGATTAGTATGCAACGGACTAGGCACTTATAACTGATACAAATTGACTACAAGTAGGTACATAACACCCGACCACATCCATATCACCAAAGTTTCCTTCCACCCCATTAGGTTTTATGAATGTAAGTTTATATCTAACAGACAAATAAAAAAATACCATACGTTTTGTAGGTACAATACACGGTTCGTTTCTTTTTTAGTTTTGTGAGCAAAAAGAGGAAGTCAGTTGACGACGAAGCATCACACCACCCACCTTCCACCCGACGAGGCCGAGCTAAGCCGGGACAGCGATTGACGCCAACCATTTCAGGCTTTTGGCCAAATTCTATAAATAGGGTCACGAAGGGCCGCAACTCGATACGTAAAAACAAGCCGACTCGACAGACTCCATGTTTGCTGACTTGGGACTTGCTTAATTACAGCCCCAATGTAATTATACGTACACATTTTCGGTAAGCCTTTAACGTTGTGCCTTCTCAACGTTTCTATTTCACTATTGCATAAAGCTAATCGAATAATCGTACCTATGCGAATGCTTTTAACAAATTCGACTTTCCAACGTTGCGGAATTGTATCATACAAAGGCAGATAGACGAGTTTGTTTTTTTGTCTAGTGGAAATGCGCCCAAACTAGAACTGCGTCACAGACAGAGCAACTCCGCTCCAACTGAATCGGAACGGAGCGGCGGGTGGGGACTTGGGCCATGAATTATCCGAACAGCATTTAGCCAGTTGGTTAGATCTCGCTAACGGAGTAACTAACTGCAGACCAGTTAGCAGTTATCCCCAACTTATCCAGCTCCTTGTTATTATAGACGGCGCAAGGTGAAGTTCTGTCGCTTGTTATTTTGTCCGAGATAGAATTACAGTTCATGTTTAGCAAAGCTACTGTTGCGGCGTGTAACGGATATCTGACTACTCATCACAACTGTGAACAACAAATATACAAGTATTAATACATATATACAACTAAACATAAAATAATTTACTGTGGTTTTTTGTGCACCTAAAATTTATTTCTTTCAAAATATGTTTTACTTACATTTATTTTGTTCTTTACGTTCCAAGTTAAAATAAAAGATCAACTAGACTAAGTGTCGTTTTGTCAGATCTCGACAAAATCTTTGGCTATGGATCCAAAAGTAATATATATAACATGGGTAGGGATTTATCGTGTTCTGGTAATAAACTACGGGCTTGGGGTCATATTCCATAAGCTATCGCAGATCGGGACATCGATAAAAAAATTGCATTGTTTTACGGCGGGTGCATTTAAATCGAGAAATCTGTTTAATTCAAGAGGCCAGCTAATACATTTTTACGCATTCTACAGGAACACCACCTACATAAATTGAATTATAATACTTGATAGTATGCATAAGTCCTCCGAACATACCTACTTCATATGTAGAAATATAAACAACTATAATATTGACATGGGACCTCCTGTCCCTGAATTTAATTCGCAATACATAGGTATATTTGGGGTATTCTGCGTGAGTCTATTATACATACAGTACTACAGCATCCTCGCGAAATTACTCACTTTGCATTTTAGTTTGGTCGTTTTTAGTATTCGACTTCCTTGTTCTCAAAATTCACTTTACAGTGGAACTGTTGAGGTAAAGTAGTCCAGGATATAGCCTCTGCAATATTCGGTTTCTTGTTAGTGAGCGAGAAACCGCGCCTTGAGCCCACACGATTTAGGGCCTCTACGACGACGTATTGGGGCATGGCGGGGCACACTTGACACTTGATTGCCGTTGGTAGGGGCCCCGTTAGGACCCGTATACGCTCCCTGCGGGATTATGGCGAAACTGCCGAGGCTCCTTGGTTAATTAAACAACATATTACTCTAGGTATATTTCTCTACAAAATAATAAAGGGACATTACTATAACGTCTGTCTTAGCTTTAATAGAAAGCATAGAAAGCAAAGAATAGAAAGATAAAACTCGTGTGTTTGTGCAGTCTTATCTAATTTATAGAAAGAAAAGCATAATGCCGGGAAAAAGTTCATGTCCACAACCGGAGCAAGTATCAATAGAAATTACTCCTGTAGCGTTTGTTAAGATGCACCAATGTAACGAATGAAATGTAACTAATTATTGAATTGAAGAGCTGTTTCCATAATGAATATTAATCCATAAATAATCTGTCACATCTCAACAAGGTTATTTCGTATACTGTAAATTGTATTGTTAAATATTCTCCTACTTAATTACAATTACAAACACCTGTATGTACAATGAAAAATATTTAAAAACTGTAAAAAGAAACACACATTCCGCGAAACTTTCCACAGAAAGTACGACAGGGAAGCGTCCTGAAACTCAGTCACGTGTAAAAACACACGCCACATAGCAGTAAATGGGCCGGAGTGAATCATCTACGAACAGATAAAAAGTTTCCTTCATCAAATCGCGTGTGGTCGGACACAGGTTTTCTTGCGGTTCTTATAAGTCTCATAAAGGTGGAGTGGTTGGATGATATCGGATGTCGGGCGAAGTGGCTTCCCGGGAAGAAACGGGGGCATTTGACCGCCCCTCGCGGAACGCCGGCCACTTGTCCTCCGCCCCTTACAACAGGCCACTCACTCTTCTGAGATGTTCTTTCATACAATAGGCTTTACATTCTTCTCGGGTGTATTTATTTTGAAAGAAATCTAGATTGTACTAACCCCGACTAGTCAGATTTGTTTTAGTCGCTGCCCTCTTTTTATTACGGCGCCGAATTATAGTACGTTTTTGAGTCTATGTTGTTAGTAATAACAAAAAATAACACTGTAAAATAAGGTGTGCCTCTTGAAAATTGAAACAAAAACAAAACGGACAGTAAAAAAACATTGTAAACATTAATCGATATAACTACGGTATTTTAATTTAATCGTTTCAATGCCTCATATGGCTTATTCAGTATGATAGGTATAATAATAGTAAAATATATAATAATGAATTACCGATAGTATATGACTGTATAACCATAACTTTTGAACGACTGCAGTATTGCGTTCGTTATTAACAGGACAAGATTTTTGTAAACATAAAAACAGAAAAGATTATTCCCACTGGTCCGGGAAAACTAAGTTTCCCGCGAGTAACAATGCGCGGCGTATTATATAAATAAATAAGCGCATTGTATCGTATTAAACACGTAACACGAAAGAGGGCGCACGCCCCATTCATATTTCACCAAGGAGTTAACTGAAAAAGTATCCACAACTGGATCTCGTGATCTTGTCTAAGCGGTAATTCCCCGAGGCAGCGACAATAGTGGCCGAGGCTGCAATACACATAAAATCAATTTGGTAAAGCCCCCGAGGCCCGCTCCGGCAGCGACGGCACACGTGCTTCACAAAGATTTGGATGGCGCTCAGTAATGGAACCTCCGTTGCTTTCACAATATTTGTTAACTTTGTGATTTTCCGGAAGTTACTCGGCGAACTCTACACTGCCTGAATTTTACTTCTAAGCGATACGATTAACGGCTTTACTTTTCAAACTGTATTGTAGATGAATGATATATGTTCTGGGCGGTATCCGTACGATAAGTTATCCGATACGCAGTTTATGCCTTTATAAGGAAGTCATGTCCATATATCTTCATGAAATTTATTTAAATTAATTTATGAATTTATTTAATGTTAGCTCATCGTTTTAGTAAGCTGAAGTGGCAGTGGGCCGGCCATATTAGGAGTAGAACCGATGACCGTTGGGGCCAACGAGTTCTCGAGTGGAGACCGCGTCTTGACAAACGGAGTGTAAGACGCCCTCAGGCAAGGTGGGCTGATGATATACGCAAGATGGCTGGCAAAAGCTGGATGCGAAAAGCCGGAAATAGATCATAGTGACGTGCAACTGGAGAGGCCTATGTCCAGCAGTGGTCAAGTATGGGCTAATGATGATGGTGAAAGTATATATCAGAATGGATATATAAAATGATTATCGGAGAATCGAAATCTTAATTGTTTTTTACCACAAAAAAAAAATATTAATAAAAAATAGGTACATAATATTATGTAACATGACACAAACAATGCAGCCTAATTAACTATACGTTAATAAATAACCAAGCCTCTAAAAACATAAGAAATCTTTATTATAGTATTATTTATGGACGTTTATTGTCCACTTACTTATAGAATATTTAGATACTTACAGACATATCAAACAAGGACAAAGTTTTTTCCTATTACAATAAACTTATTAAGTAAGTACTTATAAGTACCTCTTCAATAAATAATGGCAACATTGAAAAATACGACAGAAAGAAAAAACGAGAAATATGACAACACATCCGCAAAGGGGGAATCCGACGGAACCGTCCAATACAATATTTTTGGAAGTAAATGTTGTTGTGAAAGGAGGTGGGTGCTTAATTTAATCCTCAAGGAAACAGCGGCAATAACAACGGAGGTCGCGCCGCGAGTGTCCCTGCGACTCGCAGATAAGAGCCTTCTTACCACAACTTTTACTTTTTTCAACGGAAGCAGGCCTCTCGTAATTTCTTGCCAAGAAATTTATTCACAGTCATAATTTCAAATTTCACCGAGATGTTTGTCTTTACAATGGGAAAGTTATTAAAAATGCTGGGGCTATAATTATAGGCGGTAGTCCAAGTTAAAGGAGTTCCTGTTGACTTTGTTACAAGTTCTCGGCAGGCGAGCGTGGAGCCTTAATCCGCTCGCCGCCGAGCTCAACCTAAATCCGATCTTAATGCCAATCAAAGTATTACATCCGAAACTTCAATAGGTACTTCAAATTAGTACAGTTCATACCAATGCTTAAAATATTGGTAGTTATTGTTCTATAATACAAAGGACGGCCACGCCGAAATTAGCTCTTACAAGTATCGGCGAGATTTGTTGTTGGCTTCAATAAAATAATGCTATTCTTTTGTTTGATTTATCGTAAATCATAAGTTATGACCGGTTCCGATACATCACGCACGGCCGCACTCCGACACACGCTCGGGAGCCCCCTACTTGTGGATCTGACGCATTTATTATTTTTTTCTCAGGAACATTGCTCGGAGGAGGCGAGCGTGGGTAATGGCGACAGTAAATAATGATAAGGGACACGTCCATTAATTATACGACGCCTATATTGACCCATTTTCCTCGACAGAACAACCACACTTCCCTTAATTATTACATACTCGTAACTCTGTAATAATGCAGACGAGACAAAAACACATCGGAGCGTAGATAAGTTAGTGGGAGTGGGATCGTGAACGGTGCGAAATCACAGCCCATTGATCTTGTTACGTTTGAGCTAACCTAAATCTGTGAGCATCAAGCAAACGCGCAAGCGGGTGTTGGAGAGATGTCCAGCGGCTCGATGTCGCCGGTCCGGAACAACGTGCACTTCACAGTACATCTGTATTTGCTACGTCGGGCTCTGTTAGTTTTGACAAGCTTCAGTTGTGTTTTTAGTCATCGTGTACATCGCTTTTCGCAATGCTCTGTGTTACACGAGAAACATTTTGAGCTAAATCTGATGACCGGGTTGTGTTTTCAGTCCATTATATCTAGAATTACCCTCATTACTACCCTACACAGAGGACACGCTGGTGATGATTTATCTTCTTCTATACTATAATAAAAATTTTCAGGGTCCAAAACTGTACATTGATTCTTTTTACGAGAAAACCAGTGCCGTTACAGAAGCCGAATTTCATATCTTTGGAAAAAATGTCTTTCTGTTTGTCTATTTGTCCGCGAATCACGTCAAAACGGCTGGACAGATTTTGTAGATATTTGGTACGCAGATACCTTATACACTGGAATAACATTAAGGCTAATTATTATTCCGGAATGTATAATATATATTAGCAAAACAACGTTTACCGGGTACCTACTAAAATATACTACAAAACGACGCAACTCGTTGACTTGTTTGTCATTACTGGATAACTGCTAAGTATTGCATCATTTTGTAAAGTACTTATAATTTTAGGTAGATCAGATTGTTCTAATTCTTGTAACTCATTGGCTCCCGAATATTCGATAGATATGAAAAAACGACTTGAGTACAAAATAAAGTGATTTAAAAAATAAAATGTTTTTCCAATTTTTATATCGCGAAAGCATGCTCAGATTTGTTCATTTCAGAGCGACGCGGCTTCGTAATTGACCATTTTACTTCGGCCCGCAAAATAATCTGAACATCGAGGAATTATAAACGATCAAGTTGGCGCCCTCGTGTGGGACTTTCATTTAAAATGGTAAATCTGACCAGAGTCAACGTACCAGCGCACGGAAATTGAATTCACCGCATATTCAGATCACAACTTGCACGAGTTCGAATATAAAGTAAGTAGTAAGTAAGTATTTGAATCACCGACAAGATGAAATTACATAGAGGTATAATCAAAACTATAATCCCTTATACAGTGGACAAGATAATGCGCAGATGTGATGTCCGAAGACCACTTTCTAGCCTTGGCGATTCTGGTCTACATATAAAAATATGCTATGTAATTTTTTTCTCTTTTTTTTGTAACTGGCTAACATAATAGTATTTTTCTTCTATTCACAAAATTAACCAATATCTCGAACCAGTATCATTACCCCTTTCGAATGATAAATATTTGCGACTAAAACAGTAAACGAACAGAAGAATTATTCGCTCGTTTATTTCAAGTATTAATTAAGATTCACAAAACAACAACAAAACGTCAACCGATACTCAGACGATACTCAAAGTTCCGAGGAGTTTGAAGCCCGAAGTAAATTAGAGATATTGTGCCGGAGTAGGTTCTTCATTATAAGACATTTTAAGTCTCAAACAACAGACAATTTATGAACACCTCTGTAGAGGAAATACGAGTACAAATTCGAAGTGAACGGAACTTTAAACACGCAAGCGAAGTGAACATTCCTGTAAGATTTCCTATGTATTAATTAAATGCGTAGTTAAGTGTATATGCAAAGAAACTTTATGACGAAATTAAAGTTTAAAGTGGTTTTCAAGCAGTTCCTATTTGTCTATTTAAAAATATTTATTTGTGAATCAACCATTAGTCACTGAGTATCAGTCATAATTTAAACTAGTTTTGTGATATGGGTACCTAACCTATTTATAATATTTTCAACGTATCTCTTAAACTTACAGTTACCAAATCACTACTGGGGAGAAAACCTTATTTCATTGATATTCCTTAAACGATCTACGAGATCATAGTTTGGGGCAATATAACACTCTCAAATACCTTTTTATTTTATCTTTTTCCGACGAACGAGCGTGTGTAGTAAATAAAAATTTGCTGTCAATTTGTAAGCAATATTTATTTTACAGATATTTATTTAGATATGATGATAGATATTTTCTCTTAGAGAAGGACGTGCAGGTGATTTCGCCCGATGTCGCCATCAGTGCGCTCGTGCCTATAGAGCTCCTTTTAAGCGGACACCCAAAGAAGTCCTTATTCTCCGGCCTGTTTGTCCGCGGCAACTATTTTATTTCATTTCCTGTTGCTGTCAAAAACAAGTAAGTAATCAAGCTTGTGTCTTCCGCCACCTGCGCACGCTTGGTACTAGTGAGACACAGCCAAGTCAACATTAAAATCTAATTCCGTAGCACGCGATAACATGCCATCGATAACGTTTGAAGTTTCTAATATACTCGCAAGTCAAGTAGAGAACTGAAGCAGAGTAGAACATAATTGGCAAATAGCTAAGGTAAAAGACACTGCAACTTCTTGTATGTCTTCTCATAATTACAGTGTAAGAGCGGGGCACATGCAATCATACTTCATAATGCAGGAGCCGTGGAAATTAGCCGAGCAGCCGCGCTGACAGCGAGCGGGCGTCTCAAACACACTCGGTGATATTAAATCCCGTATCTAAGTGACAGAGTCAGGGACAAACAAAGCTTCACACAGTTCAGCACGTTTTCTACTTGCAATAACTGCCTAGGAGTCAAGGCCACGTTTGGCCCGCCGAGTAAACATGACCGCGGGCTTATCTAAGCCGTGAGCTCTTCTAAATCTGGCAAAGTCTGTGCGCTACGAAGCCTCATCACATCAGTCTTGGAATGCGGATCAGCAGCTTTCGTCCATCTTACGTTGGACGGATACCCGTCCGTCTAGCGTCCCAGATGTATTACACCATTACGTCCAGTCAGCTCGAAATCCCTTTTTCCTTACGAAAATATTTTTGCGTCGTTTGTAATGGTTTTTAATTTAGAAAGGAAAAGAGAACCCAAAATATTTCGGGGAATTGTGCTTAATACAATGATACAGTCGGGTGTTTAATTATATTATAGATACGTTGGTATTGTGCATAGCGTAACTTTAAACCTTCTAGGTATACTTTAATGTAAACTGGGTAATATTCAGGGTCCCGCCTAAAAAGGGTTTACAACGTTTTCAAATTGAATTTGTTAATTTGGAGCATGAAACTGTTGTAGCGCACAATCCCGGTGCTACCTAGTGACCACAATAACGTCCCTGGGGGCGCTCGAGCAGCCCCGCGGTACATCGCCGTGGCGTGTCCACTGTGTGTAGTCAACTCAAATATGTTTAAGTTGAGAACTTTGTTTACAAAATATTTGGATTACTCACCAATGGCCTCGTTATGACCCTAATTAAATAGTTACTTGTCTAACCCCTTCAGGTTCGAGGGTTATAAATATAATTAAAGTCGTTACGAATTATTTACCACAGTTTGAAGTAGTCCAATTCGTGGCCCACGTAAATAAATAAGGACGAATTTGATAGGTTTTTACTATTCATATTTATCTTGAAGTGTATCACAGTAGCAATCTTATCCTTGTTTTAGCGCCACATGAGTAGAGACAATACATCCCAGGACGTGCTAATCCGGGAAATGTATCTGGACCATAATTGGTAGCTATGCGCCGTGTCGCAGTTAAGCCAATAGATTACACAAGCCGTTCAGGCAGGAAGACCGCACATGTCGGGCCGAGGTTAGCCATAAATACTGCCCAGCGTTTCCTAGTAGACACCCGCGCCAAATCGGGCCTAACTGAGACGGCTCGACGACGGCAATAACACTAAAATAAAAGTCGCCACATTGCTGTAGAACTTGCCATAGAACTGCTGTTCCAAAGAACATAACTTTCCCTACTAAGTACTTATCGGACCTGTTCGCACTGCGACGTACCCTCACACACACAAAATGGAGCTCTTTTTACTGGCAGTTTTGTTCGCTAATAAAACCAGTTCACATGAGAAACCCGCGAATGCGAACGTATTTTAATATAGCACCCAAGACAAAATTGAAAGGTCTCGAATACCTCCCGCGAGTCTTCAAGGATCATTTTACAAGGGATCCTTGCACAGAATCTCCTTGACAAACGTCTCTAGATATATGAGAAAGATGTAAAAATTGCGCGCAGTTTTCCGTTGGAGGGGCAAGGTTGACAATAAACCTGGTGGTCGGAGGCACGCGCGAGAGTTACGGCCGCCCAATTGACTTTTAGATATACAGTCACGCCGCCCGACAGCGCACCGCCGCCGTAGGGCGCACCTGGCCGGGGCGGACCGCTGCGAAGAGCCGCACTCCGCACTAGGTATCATACGAGCAATATCTGAATTCCGGTACAGATATCCGGATTTGTAGTGCAATCGTATGTTGACAAAGACAGATTCAGCGTGCAGAGCCGTTTTATTTTATAAAAATTGTTCTCCAAGTTAGTATGTATCTTTACATAATATATTATGTACATGAAATAACAATGGAATTAGTAGATAAACAGAATTTGGATATGAACGCAATCAGAAGGATTAAAACTAAATAGGATTTGCATTAGGTATTCTGATTAAATTCGTAATATCGATAACCAGACGCACAAGGGTCATCATAAATTGCTTCCATTTCGGATAGAGGATTATCCTAAGCTTCTTGATTTCCAGAAGCGATGTAATAACAGTATTTGTCTGTTGAAATGGAGAAAAATGAATTTTGTCACATCATTAGAATCTCATAATGATATTCTGTTTATTTTACTGCGTAAGAACGAGTTCCTAACATACATGCATATATGTTCACTTTGAACGTAATACACAGTAATAAAGTAACGTGATGTTTAACTTATTTCTGTGTCAAGTATGCCAAGTTCTATGTGCCACAAATGACAAAAAAATGCAAATAAAAATGAAAATATTTGAAACACAATCGTTAAATACGGCACCAATCTCGATGTAACGTACAATAGTTGGGTTTCTTTTCAAAGCAACCATAAATATGACACTATTAATGGTGGCTATAAAGCGTGTATCACAACAAGGAAAATGTTGCGGAAAACGGCAATTCTCGGAATAAGGATCACTTCCTCTAGATCCTCTATGGGGTTACTTATAAGCCAAAACCAACGTACACTCTTTGTTCACAAGAACTCATCAGCCATAAAAGTTTTGTACTTTCGTAATAGAAATTCTATTGTGAGTTAAATCAACCAATTGTAATTATTGCGCTTTGGTGATAAATAAATAAAGTAGAAAATAACATCCATTTACTAGCTGGCTTCTATACTTTTTAGAACTTTTTTACATACTAAATATATTTTTATTCGTACACTAGCACGGTTACTAATAAGGAAAAAGCTAATATTAATTGTTTTCCGCTAAATTTAAGTGCACATTTAGCTGTAATACAATGGGTCCTTCGCTTTCGATAATGCCTGTAATCGTAATGAAATGTGCTGTACTGGTATTTAAAGTGAATTTATTGCTGCTTACATTGCACTCGGGGGTTTATTGTGAATGCTATAATAATCGTGGTCTTTGCAGCCGATAAGCTGTTGAACATTCACGTGTGCATGACCACATAAACCGAGCCCGCTGGTTAGTCGGACGTGTCCGGCAATAAACAAGTGGTGGAGTAATTATTCCCACCCAACGTCCTACGGTGTGATTCTCGTTGTTCTGTACCCATCTACGCTCAACTATTTGCTGTCCCGCTCTTATCGATATGGGCGAATAGAGAAGGCTTATAACCTGCGACCATTCTCTACAGCTATGCTCGGAAATAATACTCGTAGTAGGAGTCGGGAGCCGTGTTCAGCAACGAGCGAAGAGGCGCGGGGAGGGAACTACACGCTGGAAACGTTTACTTTCAATGAGACTCTAGTGAAATAGTGCATCGGGGAGTGCGGTTATTGGCTGCACTACTACTGGTCAGAGCCGTTCGAGTGATTTGCCATTTTATATGTAGGTTTATTCGAAATTATTCAGCCAATTATCAAACCGCGAGATACAACTTACAATTCGAGTATTATAGAAAGTCGACTGGACTAGATATAAACTAAGATACTAAGATAATATATTTTTTAATTCACTTTAACGCCTTGGTATAAGAGCGTGACATTGGGTGCTTTCAGACGGATTCGAATCAAAATCCTTCTGTTTCCAAGTCCACGACGGTCTCAAAAAGTGTTTTTGTTTTTGTTTTTGTGGATGACCACATTTATAAAGTATATGCTTGAATCGGGAAGAATGGAGAAAAGGAAGAGAGGCCCTCCAGTGGGATCCAGTAGGCTAGTAATAATAATAATAAATATGCTCGCAGTTTTCAAGTACCTTTCACGCCACTTTCCGTCAGATCATCACCGATTCGTTGCATGTCTTCCTCCACTCTATCGGGGGGCACGGCAATACCCCCGCAAAGTCGAGCGCGAAGCAAACACTTTCCTACCATCCATTTCGCTACATTTTACAGGCCCCTATTTGAGAACCCCTTGATATATAATATTTACAAAAACCAATACCGAATGAAAGAGCAACGCATCGTATGTCATGTCATACGAATCTTGGTCACCTGTGTAACGAGTACAGGACGTGTATTCGTAACTTCCATGATAAATCAGCTACCAAATTAGAGGAAGGTTTAACGCTGTTCGTGTTTGCATAATTCCAGACAACGAGCAAATTAGCGTTCCACAAAACATGGAAATTGTCCAACGGACTGCACCTAATCAAGCATTGAATCTGCGTAGATTCCAGCAGCCATTCGCTCCCCAGCCACTTTATATGTTGATTGGATACTTTAGTGAAATACTGTGATCCTTACTGGCAATCGGGGCCCATTTTGATTAGGTATCATTACGTTTTATATCTGCCCATAGACTGCTTCGGTTCGGCTAAACGACCTCCACGCCCTGAAGCAGCACTGACTAAGATAAAAACTAAAGTAGCGTTTACTCGAATTTTCACGTTGGCAACCATGAAAGTAATTCGTATTGCAAAACTTTAAATCGCTTGATCTTTTTTAGCCAATACTGAGAACAGTGAATACACTAATTGCAATGTAGAGGGCTCACCGTACTGTACTGTAGCTTCTGATGGAGAAAGGGTGTAATTCCCGGTACGGAAAAAAAACTAAAAGTGGCACAATTTGTCACAATCCTCAGCCTTTTTTATTCGGTGTTCATAAAGACTATCTTATGAAAAATCGAATGATTAAACGCATTTTTGCTTGAACGAAACTCTTGCACCTCTTTTAATGTAGTCGAAAAACGAAAGTCATGTTAGTCACGTTCGGGGCGTATCGTGATGTATTTTCTCCACCGAGCACTCAAGATGACAGGTGTGTTCTTATGAATACTTACCGTGATTAAATTAAAGTGATAAAATAGGTTAGGAAATATGAATACGAACCTTAGTTTTGTTAAGCCTTATCTTATAAGCATACTAACAATTTGGACCTGGTAGTTGACTGATTATAAACGGATTTATTATTATTATTTTATTTTTATTCATAAAGCTAGAGCAGCACTAGTTCACTGTTAGTGAAGATCTTAAAAGCTGGTCAAATATACGCTATACAAGGAGAAACTGTCTGAAAACTGTACCTCATCTAGTTAATCAAAGTTTTAACGTGGTTTTTATGAATGGTGGTTACTTTGACAAATGTTGTGTATGGCAGAAGAAGCATAAAAGTAAAGTCAATGCCGTAGAAATGCGGTCATTGCGGAGCATGAAAGGCGTGACAATGAATGACAGGATAAGGATTATATGGGTGATGTAATGGGCCGGGTGAGTAGAGGTCGCCCCAGAAGGACATATAAAGACCAGATTGGTGATGTCCTGGCGGAAGGTGGCGTGAAAAGTACTCGAAACCGGAGGTCAAGTATGAAAAGATGTATGAATGTAGATGAAGCGAAAGGGGTATGTCAGGATCGTGACAAATGGAGATCTGTAGTCTCTGCCTACCCCTCTGGGAGACAGACGTGAAGAGTATGTATGTATTTTTTTACAAAACTAGTGAGGTTTATCGTTAAACACTATTTATTGTCACATAAATATAATCGGTTCGCAAGTAATCCGGCAATATTACTATATTACGAGTAACATGTGACTAGCAGACGCTTATTCTTAACATGTACACATTTATTTTCTATCAAAACGTTTAGTCAATCACGTAAAATACAACTATGGGGTAAAATCTTCCTTAAACACTATCAGTAATATTGGGAGAAAACAGATAATTCCTTGATAATAAAATATACTTCATCACATACGTCTTCCACCGATGCTGTAAGTATCCCTTGAGTACATATATATGTATACCTATTCAATACACATATACATTGTTAGAAGCCATAAATGTAGTGTTTTAAGTTCATAGAGCCCATTGGCATTCTCAAGTGGCAGTAGTATTACAGAGCTACATAATGTATTTGCTAAATGCTTTCGGGGGGAACTGCCCCATTACGGCCCCCACCGGCCTGGCTATTGGTATGATCGGCTGTTGCAAGAATAAAGGCAGGGTAAGTACACCCCGATATTTACAGTTTGTCATTATGATCGGTGCATCATATTTCGATAAGTGGTGTTGTGGCTCACGGTGTCGATTTACTGTGCAATTTTGCTTTAATGTGACTATTGTTACATTTTTATGGAAAGTTCTGTTACTACCCATACTGATATTAAACAACGAATAACATCCTTTTTTCTAATTAATTATACTGTCATGCTGTTTCAGCTTTTGACTATGATTATCATAATAATTATTAGATGGCAACATTACTTGGTAACTACCTACAGTTAATTCTTTTTGCTACGCCAAGTTTAATTATTTATAATAATAATATTACGAAAAAGAACCCGGGCTCTAGTAGATAATACTTAGCCCGCTCTAGGTGTTTTTTTTTTATTCACTATGAACAAGCGTTTGAACACCATACTGCCTGATAGGTGGTATGGGAGGAATTACTGGAGGATGGATGGCTAACAACACTTTAGATTACTAACGACTTGCTAGTAATCTACCGAGTACTAAAGTTGCTAACAATGTATATGTTAAAAATAATCTAGTAGATGAAATGAGTCCAATAAAATGGTAAGCATGTTCTTCTATTGAATTTGGTCGACATAACATAAAATGATACTGTATATTACACTGAATTTCTTACTGAAACTACCAAGCTACTCGTTTCGTATGATACCTTGTTCTGCTATTTTAGTGATGAGGGTCTGCGGCTCCTTCCTGCCGGTTGCCTGCGGAGTATTTTCGCCCGACGAGCTCCATCATTTATGGATGCTCACTAACGTCCGTACACCAACATCAAATACAACTCCACACAAAACAGATACAGCCGCCCTGAGCTAGACACCGGGATAATATTGTAAGGCTCACTTGTGTGTTCCTATTACAAAGGCTTTAACGTGTTTAGAAAATAGACACGAGCTTTGCGTATACTAGAAAGTTTATGAGCTAATAATCGTGTGAGCACTGTGAAGATGGTGCAATATAAAGTAAAAAAAATGTTATAACCAAACTACGTTAAGAAAATATTCGATTCGGAACTTGCTACGATTCGTAGTAGCTATGCTACGCCGTAGAACTTTAACCAAGTTTGATCTCCCGTAGTCAAGGGTCCAGCTTTAAGCTTACTTAGGCAGATTACGTGGGTCTCTATAAAGTAAAAACACAAAGAAAGATTGTACCACCTCTCAGACACGTGTAACCAAACTTCCACTCCGCGGGGTGTTAAACGAATGGCGAGCAATAAGTTTTTAAGCCACCCTTAGGCATCTGGCCGATTTTATACTATATCTATATAGGGAACAGAATAAAGAAAAACGGGGAAAGGCGAGATGTAAAGAAAGCTGTGCCCTCTAAAAAATATTATATTAACCGTCTCAGACGCTTTTAAGTGTTTTACTAAACTTTATGGAAAATATTTTTTATCTTCATCGTAATTCGGCAACCTATCTGTTTTAATTTACTTGGCTATTTATTTATCTTGTATTTTTATGATGCAGAAGGTTTTCTATTTGTATTTCAAAAAATCGCAATCTTATATCAATACTCAGAAACACTTAACCACATTCAATAACACAATCTCGAAACATCGTAGTGGTTACTTATTCGTTTAACGAAATACACTTCGTCTGCCCGACTCGCAGCGGAATGTATTTTTTTTTTTTGCGAAACTTCTCTGCTGGAATCCCGATGAAATGGAAAAAAATAAATTTTATGAATGATAATATCGGCAGTCGTTCGATTCGAAATGTCAATATAGTATCAAAGACAGGCGCCATCGGTGGCGGTGGCAACGTCCAGTGAACTATAGTGGGGCAGATACGCGTCACATGCTGAGTCACATAGTTTAAAATGAAATATGTATCATACTAAACACTGTTGTAAACTGACCCCTTACTCTTTTTCGCCAATGACTTAAAACAACAAAACACTTCTTAATTTACACATTATCTAACTTTTGCTATTGATAAGGTTGCAAGTAGTTGCCTAAGAAGACATTTTAACGAAATTTCTATGGAATATAATATGCATTTGAATTTTATTTTGTGAATAATTTTTATCATAATTCTATTCATGTACAGTAGGTTATTTTTCTTTGTCTACATACTACAACCGAATTAAGCTACTACTATCGAGTACATGTTATGATATTAGCTTAGGTACTCATATTTGATTCTAGACAGACGCCTAAGTGTGGTAGTTTGGAAAAATAAAATAATATCATCAAATTTCTTTTCGTTGCTAAATGTGTATTGATTGACAGGGATTTTACGTTAATGGACATGGCACGTTCCACTTGTTAACCTTGAATTTAAATACATGCAGAAGGGTTAATGGTGTGTTGTAAGGGTAGGTAAATCAATCACGGCGTACTATGCGCTCTTTCAGAATACATATATTTAGGTAAAAGGATATATTTTCTGTTCTAAAGAAGCAATATGCCTTATAATCTCACCAAAACAACCTTCCCCTTACTACAAAACGTGGTTTTTCTGTAGTCAGCGTCTAAACTTTCGTACTATCTTTTTATGTATATTACTTGTAGGAACGAATGCTAGAATTAAACGAGAACACAAGACAACGTTTTGTAGGACCACTAGTCTTATAGCATCCCAGATAGTGGGTATACTTGTGAATGTATATTACTTGAGTAGAAATCCCTGGGCGTTGAAGTACCATCCAATTTATTCAATCTTAACGAGATTCTAAACGATACTTTGATGGACGAACAAATTCATTGGGGATTTAATTTAAAAGTGATCAAAATTCAGCATTAGCTGTGGTTTCGGCGAGTGGAAGGGCGCCAGTTCGGGCGTGGGCCTCTCTCGTACGCATTGTATTGATTTCTGCGAAATTGTATTCTTTCAACGACAGCACAGCGTCGCATCGATGATTAATACTAGTATACCGTCACAGAGTTTCAAGTGTGTAGTAACACATCAGTTACGTTCACGTTATGATGCGTACACGTTCAATTAACCATCTAAAATCTTGGTATTATAAATCTATCAGTACATAATATAAAACAAAGTTACCTCCAAATGTATGCCTAGATCTTTAAAACTGCGCAACATATTTTGATAGAATTTTTCTTGAGGAAGATTTACGTTTGTAATACATGCATATAATAGCAGAGAAACACTGTTAATTATGTTTATTGGTAAAACAACGTTTTCAGGGTCAGCTGTACTAGTTGAAAAAAAAAAGATAATAAAAAAAATCGAGAAAGTGCGCCAATTTCTCTAATTCTTTTTTACTGTACACTTTAACGTTTGCTTGAAAGATTCTTGTCTCTGTCTTGAAAGAAAAAATAATAATTTTGCGTGGTAAATTTTATTAATTCGAAATTCATATATGTACATAAGACAGGACAGCGTCTGTCGAGTTCACTAAGTATGAGATAAACTTCTTACTTGAGTCGTTCGTAGTTGGTTTCTTTCGTTTTACTTGAGTAGTAAGGGAGCACTTCATTTTGAAATTGAAACCGGCTTACTTGATGTAAAACAAGTGAAGCAGGACGACTATGCCATCGTTGATAGCAATGAAATTTGGCTTCGGTGGGAAAAACAACACCGAAAAATAATAGTAAAAGCTCAGAAATTGTTTGAATAGTGCTCGTTCCAGTGGCGCGCTATTTACTCTGCTGTTGGCCCTTTTATTCGTATTTGGTTTATTCCTTCCACTCGATTCGAACCCTTTTTTTATTCACAAACAGTGTTTCTGAAATTATACAGCTTTTATATCCTCATGACGAGAGGAGAATATTCGAAAAGTTTTTAATTAAACTTCTTCAGGCGGCGTTTAATTAGATGGTTTGTCTTAAATTGAAATCATGCTTCCACGGATAAATGATTGTTCCTTTTTAGAAAGGTACATGGAAGATAGAAATGTAAATTAATCTAATTAACATGTTCACCGTACTCGCTGGTGTTGGTTGTGGAACGACGTATTGTCGAATTTAGATAATCATACTAAATTTATAAATGTGAATGTAACTTAGTTTCTTACGCTTTCACGCGAAAACTACTTATCCGATCATCACGAAACCTTGTCTACTTATTGTTGGAGATATTAGAAGTAATATGGGTTTTATATTTTACTAGCTGTCCCGGCAAACATTCGTTTTGCCATAATAAGTCGCCTTTGTACCCCGTGTATTGGGAGAAATACAACTGGGAGATCCATAAAAAATAGATAGTAGCCGATTCTCATACCTACTGAATACGTATATGAAATTTGGTGAAAATCGGTAAAGCCGTTTCGGAGGAGTATGGCAACGAAAACTGTGACACGAGAATTTTATATATTAGATTAACCGGAATTTCCATGGGAAAGGAATAACACCGTAGGTACAGTT